>CAUYSK010068911.1:0-28905 GCA_963575035.1 Avahi laniger | reverse complement strand
TCTGTAACACATGTGACATCACTCACGCATGCCTGCAATGCCTTTCCTGAAGTATGACTTTATTAAAGCGCGTGCTGAGCCTTAAGATAACGCTACCAATTGTGATTTTAATGAGTTTAATTTTTTGAGAATTTCTTTCTTTCTACTCAACCAAGAAAATTCAAATTAAAACATTAAGTTTGTTTCTACAGTGCATAAGGCACTACGCAAATTACCAGAGGAGACACAAAAATGAGTAACACTCAGTTTTTACCCTCTGAGAGCTTACATCTGCTCTAACAGGAAGGACAAATTTAGTACAAAAGAAACAAACATACCAACTTTTTTAAGTAAAATGAAATAGATGATTTGATGGATCTATTAACAAGGAAACTTAGTGGAACTAAGGGGAATCAGGAAAGTTTTTATGAAAGTGATGTTTCTTACCATGGATTTTGACAGTAGGTATGGCAGGATTGCTAGTTAGTCACTTAAATCCATGTTCTCATCTTACTCCTGGGCACACATCCAGACTGTATTTCCAAACTCCCTTGCAATGAGATTTGGTTATATGACTGAGTTCTATTAATTGGATGGGAACAGAAGTAAGAAGTGTCACTTTCAGGCCTGGCCTATTAGAAAATCTCCTCTTTAATGTTTTTTCTCCTTTGCCTGACTGAAATAAAAAAGAGCCCTTCAGGGTGAGTTGGAAGTCCTATGTGGAAGACAGTAGAGCCTTCAAGCTCTTCAATGACTGTGTGAAAAGGGACACCCAGCCAAGTCCTGTCCACCGAGTCCTGCTAACAAAAGCAAGCAATTAAGATGTGTTTGAACTATGATATATACACTTGGGGTCTATATGTGACAGCAGTTAGTTTATCACAATTAATACAGATTGGTAACATTTTAATAAGTTGCTTTAGACGTGGGCATAAATGGCACTATTCTTGTAGAGGAAATAGTATGCATAAAGAAATGAAACTAGAAAACTGTGACTGTTACATAAATAAGAGTCTTATGTAAATGGTCCAACACTCCGATTGAACTTCAATATAGGCTATAAATAGCGAAAATGTAAAAAGGTTCAAAAGAGGTATTAGGTTGATTGAGAAAGACGCTTACCTATATCAAAGTACATATTTTTCCTACTCAAATCCTATTTTTTTGCTACTGTTATAAATGCATCTTTCCATTTGCCCTTTGTTTCTAGAGTACTTATCACTAAGTGCATATGTTTTTCTAGTTTGACTGATTTTGACTGTTTTCTTTTGCAACCCTGTATCCTCTCCTTCCTTTTCCAGTTTGATTTATAATGCTAAGGCCAACGAACATGATCTAGAGAAACATTTGTAAATACTGTTTGCATGAATATCCAGAAAGTTTCCAGGATAGAACAAGAAAGTGATTAAAGGAATAGAGCCAGAATCATTCCCATTTTATTTTTCTTCCTTAATTTTTTCTTCTCATTTTCACTTACAGATGAAGACTAAGCTTGACCTATAAGCATTCTTTTCTAGTTCCTAGTGGGATTTTATTTTCCTAAAAGTGTTTTTCTCATTTACATTGGAGGATCATTTAAGCTTCAATGGTATTTGCATGAAATACTTATACATGATAGAAATTATAAACCATTCCTCTCAATTTTTCTCCAGTAAATTGTAAGTATCAATGGTAAAAATATTAATTAAAACAAATATTAGCTCATTAAAGCCATACTACAATCTTATGAGATAGATACAATTATTTGCCCTATTTTACTGATGAACAAATTAAGGCTTTGAGAGAAAATTAACTTACACTAGGTTTCATATCTGATAAATAGTAGAGTCAGGTATTGAACTCAAGCAGTTAGACTACAGAACCCAAGCTTGGTTCATAAACACAACACTGTGGCAGAAACCAGTTACAAACACAACAATAGTCTCACTCCAGGTGCTGCTAAAACAAAACACTGCATAAATTAAAATTCTGTTGTAATTTATAAACAACAGAAATTTGCTTCTTACAGGTCTGGAGGCTAGAAAGTCCAAGATCAAGGCAATAACTTTCAGTGTGTCATGAAGGACTTCTTCCTACTTCCTCACATGGTGGAAGAGCAGAAAGGCAAACTGGGGCCTAGCTAGTTTCCTCTAGACCTTTTATAAGGTGCTAACCCATTTACCACATCAGAGTCTGCATGATCTGATCAACTCCCAAAGACCACACCTCTTAAACTATGAATACCTCTTAATACCACTATGTGGAGATTAAGTTTCAACATGAATTTTCAAGGGGACACTTCAAACTATAGCAGCAATTGATTTTTCTTCTTTTGACCACACATGAACACTGCATTTCTCAGTCCCCTCCAAGTTAGGTTAGGATCTATTGACTGCTTCTGGGCAGAAATTAAGAGAGTCATAAAATGCCATGCAAATTTTTTTTATTCCATGCTCTCCTAACTGGCTGAATGAAAAGGATCCACTGGCAAGACAAAGGGCAAGGATCCATGAACCCTGAATTATGTGGACAATCATTAGGCAAACACCTGATGGGCCTGTGAGAAGAGCAAGAAATAAACCTTTACTGTGTTAAGCACTGGTGGTTTTTAGTTTTGTTGTTACAACAGCTAACATTTAATTACTTGAATAATGTTCGCTGTTTATAATAAATGAGAGTAACCTAAAAATTGAGGTGTTTAATCTTTAGCATGTTGTGTTTAGCTTTCTAATATATATATTTGTTTGGTCTGAGTAATTTTTTCAGTTATTTTCTTGTTTATATCTCTCACTAGTATTTTTTTTCCCCAAAAATGTCCTCTGGGAAAAAAATCTTCTGGTTCTGCATCATGTGTGCTGCGATCAATTTTTCATTAACCACCATCCTGTTTGAATTACCAACATAAAACTTCCACCCCCCAAACATCTCTCTGTTAACCACTGAGTTAGAATCCAGTTCCAAAATCTGATCCTGTAAATTACAGTCCTATGATTCCAGTTTGGTCTGAAAATTCTGTAATGACTTCTAGAAATTGCTTACTCTATGTAACTATCAGAAAAATTTCAGTCTTAAAGTACATTTCTACCTTTTCTCCTACTTAACCTATCTTTCTTTTAGCTTTTAATGATATGTGAAAATAAGAGTGAAACTGGAAGTGCTTGTCAGAAAAAGATAAAAGAAAATATAAATCTCACATGCATTCTTTCATAAGCAAATAGAAATTCAAGTGATTTGTCTGTTGAGCTCTTCATTTGGAGGAGTAATTAAACAACACAGAAAAATAAAACAAACCAAAAAAAAAAAACAACCCAACAGAAGCTCTAGGCCACATGCCCCTAATTTCCACTTGCCCTAACTATCCCCAGAAGAATACAGTAACTTGTATAAATCTGAATTAGAATCTTCTTAATGCACTCATACATTATAAGTATTAAGGATTTATAAATGAAATACTACTAGCATTCTAATTTCAATTACCCAAGGTACAAGGCAATTTAACCTTTCAGAGATAATCCCATCTACTCTGAATAATAGCAAATCTGAAGTTACCAAACACATAAGCTAAAAATCAGACATAGCTGTAATGCAAATGAAATAATTACTGTAAAAGAGATATGCACAGAATGATGTGATAGCCCAGAATAAGGCACACTGGAGTGTGGCACATCTAGTAGGTTGTATAGCAGTTTTCCACGCAGAAGGAGAAGAAAACCTGCCTAGCTCTGAAGTATAAAAGGGAATGGTTGTCAGGAAAACAGACAAAAGATTGACTGTGGTCAAAGTTTTGGGCCCATGTGAAATATCAGAAAACAAGGCTACAAATTATATAGAGGAATAAATTGTGAGGCCTTCTCCCCCAGCTACTGTAAGTGTTGACTTCCAACAACTTATTGCTACACCTTTCTTAGAAGGAACTGACACCTGATCTATAAGACTCCCCTTACCCACAGATGCTTGGGAGGTTTCTCTCCCCTCCCTAGGGGGTGGCCCATTGCCAATGGCTGATATGGAGTAGAAAGAAAAGCCTAACCCCTTTGTCTTGTGAGGACAATTCTGTGATGACATTCAGGCTTACGTGGTCCGTGTCATTCAGGATTTGATAAGACAACTGATCATTTTGAGTTATGTGGAATAAGTAATTTCATATAGGCATTACACTTACACAATTGTGAGAGACGGTCATAAGGTACTCTATGGAAGACTGTGATCTTTGCATCTGGGGGTGGCCTGACGTGATTTAAAGTCAGCAAAATGGCCGTTAGGAAGAAATGTTGGACATAAAGTGAGAAAGAGCAAGAACAAACTAGAACTTATAAAGGCAGACTGGAATCAAGAAGTACAAACTGCAGTTTGTGTCTGTCTCCCACTGACTTCAGCCAGGATAATGCAGCTGACCTGTAAATGAAGCTGGACAGTAACACCAGGAAGCTGCACTTTCATTTGGTCCAGAAATTAAAGAAACTGCAGGAGGAAATCAAATGAGAGCTGGAGTTGCCATGGAACCAGCTGCTGACCTCAGTTAAGCCTGTGAGTCAGCAGATCAGCAGCAAAGGAAGCAATCTGTGACAGCACCCCATGCCCTTCATTGACCTTCAGAGTAGAACACCTGTTACTTCAACTCTGTCTTCCAAATCTCATGCATATTATCTCTTGTTGCCAACCATAAACCCAAAACCATAGAGGGAAGGGGATTCTGGAAAACGTAGTTTCAATTTTACTACCTTGACATAGTACCAAACCACCACAAGCGAATCCCCACAGGATCAGCTGAACACACATCTGTACCAGACTTTACACAGACTCCACCTCAGCACATGCCCTTACCTTGATCGTCCTTCTTCCGATTTTGCTTCCTAACTCACAGGTTTCCTGTGAAAGCACCACATGAGCAAATCCTTTGCACAAGAATTCTGTCTCAGTCTCTGCTTCTGGATAAACCAACCTGCAGTGGCGCCCATCATGACAATAAATTGTCACAGACAACAGGGAGATATTGATAACTATTTTTATCAATTGAGGTAAACCAATTAGAAAGGTGACACAAAGTAATTACTGAACCAACATGCCAAAGGTTTTAATTTGCACTAAAAAAAATTTGGGCTAATCAAACTCTAAAACTATACTTCTTGATCACTAAAAATTATTTTATATTTTTTAAAAGTGTTGTTTTTAAAATTAAACAGGCTTTTATAATTTACCAGTATCACTTGTGCATACCTTAATTCATGCATATTATAATGGAAATAAACTGGTTAAGGTATTTTCAAAACTTTTTCATATAAAGTATTCAAATATTGAGTCATGTTTAAACTTAGAAAGGTCAATGTCTGTGATTTTACACATTGCATTGTCCTCTGTGCCATCAAGAATATTGGTAGTAAAACATTTCTTAAAGAGCTGATAAAAGAACCAGAAGTCATTAGGGTTCAGAAGCTTTGCAATCATGTAAAATTAGTCTCGTTTTGACTTTCTTTTTAAGAATATTGTTCCACCATTATTACTGGGATTTTTTTTAATGAGTCACTGACATCCATGCAGATTATGATACCAGGTCATTTGACTTTTGGACAAGAACAGTAACAAATAACTTCATCGTGACTGCCACCTGCCAACAGTGATTATAGGATGTATTCTGATTTCAAAGAACTTAAAATATGAAAAACTATGTGCTTAGAATCAATGAACTATGGTTATTGAAGACAAATTGGAAGTGAATAAATAATAATCAGGAAATCTGGCTAAGTGTCATTGTGTTAATTTAAAAAAAAATGACAAGAACCAATACTAGAATATTAACAGTGGAGATGAGAAGTAATTTAAGTTACATTTAGGAGGTAAAACTAATGTTGCTATTTAAAGTAAAAACAACTTTAAGTGAAGATATTAATTAAAACATTTATGTGAAATGTCCCAAAGGTAGTTTTGTACTAAATAACACAGGTTTACAAATGGGTAGATGTATATAAAGGCCGAGGCTAATAATCTTAAAATTTGAAGAACTTTTATAATTTCAGAGTTCTTAATAAATTTGCAGATTTATACAGATTCAGTTGAATCTGCTGCCAATATTAGGGTATCATTTTGGCTGCAAAAAGAGTAACTCCCACCCAACTAATTTCCATCTGTTAATTACACACTGATGTTGGACCTTAGCATTTTGCCATGTTCCTATCCACAAATAGCTTAGGGAGCCTTATTCTAAAACAATAAACTTGTGAAATATGATGATGATACTTTGCAATTCAGTACCAAATTGTTTTTCTATTCAGTTATTGGTTTAGATTTATTCTCTTCCACTTAATGATTAAATAGACAAAATTGTACCTTAAAATATCCCCATTATTTTTCCTGCTATGCATTTCAGTGGCCTTAAGAAAATATCTCATTTGCATTAGCAATATATCCAGATATTGTCTCATATCAACAACCAAGCACATTCCTGGAATTAGTTATTTTAATATTTTTAATAGTCAAATCCTACTTTCAGAATTTCAAAGATACTAATTACTGTGGAATATAACTCAAAGGAGATCATTTGACTGAGGCATAGTTTTATTAGAGTATTTATTCCTAACACAATTTTTAAAAGTTAACTTGTAATTTGTTTATTTTACACCCTGCCTCACCACACATTTTAATGTAAAATATGGTTCTTTGGAGAAATTACACTTGTTTCTGGTTAATATATTAAGATGAAGAATTTAGGTCCCTGGATGTCCTTTCATATCACTTATGCTTACGACTTCTAGGTAGGGAAAGTAGATAATCACAATAACAAAGAAAAATTAAGCAGAACAAAGCCTCACCTTTGGAATTTGTCAGTTCTTGAAGATATCTCTTTCCTTTGGTTTCAAAAATAGACTGTAAAGCATCAAACAATTTCCATCTGTCACTGCATGTTTCTGACAGGCATATATTTATATAAATGTTTTTCGTATGACAAAAAATTTCAAACATGCCTATAAAAAGAGTGAATAATGTAATAAAATTCTGTGCACTCATCTTCTAGCATCAGCGATTATCAACACTTATTCATTCATATTTTAATATAATGACAGTTTCTGCTACAACTATTAACCATAACCACAATTTGAAAACTAGTATTATGTTCCAGTGTTTCACTGAAAGTTCTTGGTTGTAAGCAGTAGAAACACTGGCTAATTTAAGTGGAAAAAAATTCATTACTTAATAAAAATAAACAATCTAAAGAAGAATAAAAAATTCTTGGAAATAAAATGTTCAAGAACACTGCTGAAAAGCATAATGAAGCTTTCTTAACTGCTGGAAATTAGGTGTAGCTTTTACCTCTGGCACAGCCTTCGCCAAATACATTTGACATAGACCTTTAATTTATAAGCCACTAGCTGCCGTGATTAACATCTAGGACACATGCCTATGCATACCTGCAAAGGAGACTAAAAAACAGGTAAGTGGCTTCTATGGTGAGAAACATTCTAAAAATCACAAAGTAGGACATTTCTTAAACATAGAAAAGAGGTGCAGATCCTGGAAATTGAAAGATGAGTGCTAATTACTTCAATCAAGCATCAGGCATTGGGATAAATATTTTACATGCATTCTCATTCTGATTTGCCTATGAGATAGTTTCTCTTATTGTTCTGACTTTAGCAATAACGTAATTGAAGGTAATTAACTTTCCCAAGGTTATATACCCGTTAAATAATGGAACTTGGATACCAATAAAGGTCTGTCTGATCCCAAGTCTGTATGTTAACGACTGCACTAATTTTGAATTGAAAGCATTCATACAAATCATCTATTTCAATCAAATTACCATCTTACAATAAGACAGTGAAAATCAGGGGTGTTGTTGAAGCTACTTGTTCAAAATCACACCACCAGCACCCTCAGACAACCTTTACAGCAGTTCAGACAACCTGATAGGGTCTTGAAATACGGTGATACTTATAATAATCCCTATTGATTGTGGTGATTGAGGGGAAACTGACATTCCCAAATTCTAATATTCAGGGTATCAGAATTGTAAAAGATACAAGTATAATGTCTAAAACAAATAATCAAAACTCCATACGAAAAGATAGAATGTTAATGAAAGTTGGAGTCTGGTGATAGGCAAAACAGTCTTCTGTTTCCAAGGAAGAACACCTTGATTTGTTGCTGCATTTGCCTGAGATCAATCTCAGACATTCAGGCTAAAAGGAATAACAATTCAATAAAGAGTCAACACAATATAATGAAGCTCATATACTCGAAATTATGTCAAGGGCCTTTCAGATTCCAGTGCTCCTATACTATAGATATATAATGACAACAGGCATATATATGAGAATGTGGGGGTCTAGAGGCCCACATAAAAACTAAGATAAAAACAACAAATTATCTGAAAATATTTTTTAGCCCTAATAAATTTCAATTTCCAAAAATATACATAAATCTTCTTTTTTCTAGTTCTTGAAGAACCTGCGATTGCATGAGATCAAAGAAAGCTAAAAAGAATTTTAAAATAAGTGTGTCTTTTTCTATTTACTTATAAAATTGCTAAAGTCATTTTTTTTTTTTTTTTTAAGACAGAGTCTCACTCTGTTGCCTAGGCAAGTGCTGTGTTTTCAGCCCGGCTAGCAGCAACTTCAAATCCCCTGGGCTCAAGCGATTCTCCTGCCTCTGCCTCTTGAGTAGCTGAAACTGCAGGCAAGCACCACCACGCCTGGCTAATTTTTCCTATTTTTTTTAGTAGAGACGGAGTCTTGCTCTTGCTCAGGCTGGTCTGGAACTCCTGAGCTTCCCTCACCTCAGCCTCCCAGAGTGCTAGAATTATAGGCATGAGCCACCGTGCCTGGCCTACACTGTTATATATTTATATATTTTTTTTACATGTAAGAACATATTCCCTAGAAGGAAAGTATTTCTAGATATGGAATTTTGAAGTACAAACAAATGAATTTTATTAATCCACTCATGTATTGATGGGCACTTGGATTGTTTCCACATCTTTGCAATTGTGAATTGTGATGCTATACACATTCTAGTGCAGATTCTTTTTTACAGAATGTCTTTTGTTCTTTTGGGTAGATGCCCAGTAATGCGATTGCTGGATCAAATGGTACTTCTACTTGTATCTCTTTAAAGTATCTCCATATTGCTTTCCACAGAGGTCGTACTAGTTTGCAGTCCCACCAGCAGTGCATGAGTGTTCCTATCTCTCTGCATCCACACCAATATTTATTGTTTCGAGACTTTTTGATAAAGGCCATTCTCACTGGAGATAAGTGATATCTCATTGTGGTTTTGATTTGCATTTTCCTGATGATTAGAAATGTTGAGCATTTTTTCATATGTTTCTTGGCCATTAGTCTATCTTCTTTTCAAAAACTTCCGTTCATGTCCTTTGCTCACATTTTGATAGGGTTGTTTGATTTTTTTCTTGCTGATTTTCCTGAGTTCTATATAGATTCTAGTTATCAGCCCTTTATTGGGTATGTAACATGCAAATATTTTCTCCCATGCTGCAGGTTGTCTGTTTGTTCTCATGATAGTTTCTTTGGCTGTGTAGAAGCTTTTTAATTTGATCAGGTCCCATTTATTTATTTTTGTTGTTGTTGTGATTGCCTTTAGGATCTTCTTCATAAATTCTTTGCCTAGGCTAATGTCTATAAGAATTTTTGTGATACTTTCTTCTAGAATTCTTATAGTTTCAGGCCTTAGGTTTAAGTCTGTTATCCACCGTGAGTTGATTTTTGTGAGAGGTGAAAGGTGTGGATCCTGTTTCAGTCTTCTACATGTGGCTATCCAGTTTTCCCAGGACCATTTATTGAATAAAATTCTTTCTCCAGCGTATGTTTTTGTCTGCTTTGTCAAAGATTAGATGGCTGTATGAGGATGATTTTATATCTGGGTTTTCAGTTCTGTTCCATTGGTCTATGTCTCTGTTCTTGTGCCAGTACAAAATGTGGTATATGTATACCATGGAGTTCTACTCAGCCACAAAAACAATGGTGATATAGTACCTGTTGTATTATGCTGGATAGAGCTGGAGCCCATTCTAGTAAGTGATGTATCACAAGATGTGATACTTCAAGCACCGTATGTACTCATCATCAAATTGGTATTAACTAGTCAACACTTAAATGTACATATAGTAATAACATTCATCGGGTGTTGGGCAGGTGGGAGGGGGAGAAAGGGATGGGTTTATACACACCTAATGGGTGCAGTGTGCACCGTCTGGGGGATGGACACGCTTGAAGCTCTGATTTGGGTGGACCAAAAGCAATACATGTAAACTAAATATCTGTACCCCTGTAATATGTTGAAATTAAAATATATATATAAACTTTATTTCTCAACATAAGCTCCACAGAAGTTAAGACACTTTTTAAGGTGATAACAACAGCCATTTAGTCCATTCCTAAACAACAGAGAGTTTTGGGAATTTAACCATGTTAATGCAGTCTTTTTTGCATTATTAACTGAAGAAAAATGGATGCCCTTTAAAAATTTTTTGGTATTAAGCAACAAAAAGATGTCATAAGGAGTCAAATAACTGCAAAGAGGATGCCTAGTGATTTCCCATTGAAACTTGGAAAGTTGGCCTTGTTTGATGAGAGGAATGAGAAGCAACATTGTTGTGGTGGAGAGGGACTCTCTGGGGAAGCTTTCCTGAGCATTTTTCTCTTAAAGCTCTGACTAACTTTCTCAAAACACTCTCATAATAAGTAGATATTATTTTTCTTTGACCCTTAAGAAAGACAACAAGAAAAATGCCTTGAACATTCCAAAAAACTGTTGCCATTACCTTTGCTCTTGACCAGACTCCTTTTGCTTTGACTAGACCATTTTCAGTTCTTTGTAGCCATTGCTTTGATTGTGCTTTGTTTTCAGCATCATACTGATAAAGCCATAGTTCTTCTCCTGTTACAATTCTTTGAAGAAATGTCTCAGGATCTTGATCCCATTGTTTAAAATTTCCATTGAAAGTTCTGCTCTTGTCTGCAGCAGATCTAGCCACAATGGCTTAGGTGCCCACAGAGTGGAAAGTTTGCTCAACTTTAATTTTTGTGTCAGAATTATACAAGCTGATCCAGTGGAGATATGAGTGGTATTGACTATTGTTTCTGCTCTTAGTCACTTACCTGTTCAATTACAGTGTGAACAAGATGATGGTTTTTTTCCTCACAAATTGACGTGGCTGGTCTCCTGCTGTGGGTTTCATTTTCAACAGCATCTCATTTTTTCTTAACATGAGTTATCCATTTGTAAACCGCTGATTTCTTTTGAGCATTATAACAGTAAACCTCTCATAAAACATCATTGATTTCACCAGTCTTTCACCCAAACTTCACCATAAATTTGATATTTGTTCTTGTTTCAGTTTTAACAGAATTCATGTTGCTCTGTTAAGGGCTGTTTTCAAATTGATGTCTTATCCTTCTTAGTTCCTCAAACTAGATCATGTTCAGACATGTTATAACAAGTTAGAATGAGTTTATTTTGGTGCTAAAAAATGAAATTCATACATATTTTTTCACATTACTCTTTTTCCAAGAACTATTTCAAGACCCCTCATATGTCTTTATTGTACATCTTAAATTTTACTTTAATATTTTTCCAATATTAGTATAGTTATATTGACTTTCTTTGCCTTGCCCAACCCTACTAATTAATCTCTCTATATCCTGTATTTAAAGTCTATTTTCAAGTAACATATACCATGTACCATGAATATTACAAGATACATCCCAGATGTATTAAAATCTAATATATATCATTGCTTCCCCAATAGTACTAGTATTTGCTTTTTAAAAATTATGCAACTGAGTACCTTTGGAAAATTTTGATAGCTTTTGAGGATCTAGTCTGCTTCATATTCATTGTGATTAATTTAGCTTTGTTTTATGTGTTTTTAATAGTGCAAATTATAGAGCATATTAAAAGTTTTTTTGGGGGTTTTTTTGTTTTTATTTTTTTTTGTCCATGAAAAAAACACCTACCTGTTAAATTCTGAAAGAAAAGAAAGCCGTTTATCTAAGAGTTAGTAAAAAAGTGGAGGTTGAAGACCATATGTTAAATAACAGATTAACTAATTGGTTTCTTAAAAAATCAAAGTAGATTATATGAGGGAGATATTAGTAAAGAAGATGGAGAACAGTAATTGTATCCTGTAGGCAACACAAATGTAGAATATGTGCTCAGCTCACCAGTACTGAATAATTTAATGACCAGTTTCCAAGACAGTACAGTGTTGCAGTTAAAATACAGGTTTTTAAGAACATGTGTGTGGATGATAAATGATAAGGTCTTGCTTTTGTCCATAATTTATTGAGAGAAAAAGGAGAAACTATAGCCCAAACTAAAGAATTAAAAACTTTTTTCTCGATGTAAATCAGTTTTGATTCTTTCAAATCTGACCCTTTTTCTATCATTGATTGAAAGAATAAAATAAAAGTGGAATAAAAATCCACTATGGTGTGACCTATTGGAGCTTCATAACACAGATATCAGTATTTTGTAAGATAGTATAATTTATTTGTAAGCCAAAAAAATTATTTCTCAATAATTTTTTGCTTTTATTTGCTGGACGAACTTATCTGTTACTTGGTCAAAGCTCAATTTATCTACTTCTGACTCTGTTTTACCTGTAACACATTAGGCTACAGTGTTATGTTTAAGAGTTTGAGCATAGTTACTGTATTTAGGGTTGCAACATATTATCCAGTTAGTTATTTTCCCATTGATTCTTCTCACTGACCACAGCTACGTGGTCAAATTAACTTAATTTTTCATATTCGTATCAGAACTCTATACTTACAAAGTTGTGAAACAGTATGTTTAGAGGTTATTTAGCTCTAAAAACACTAACATAGAATTATTTTCTTTGCCCTATACCCCCAACCCCAATAAAAATGCCTTGAATTTTGAAATCATCTTTTACGTATTCTTCTGAATCAATCCTGTACCAATCCAGCTTTCAAGTTTAATCAAATTTCTTTTCAAAATGTATCTTTTCAATTTTGTTATATCACTTCAGCCTAATTTTCTAAATATCCTCTTGGCTGCTCACCCACTGTTCTCTTCATACTCCAATCCCAATCTAAGTTAACATGTGCCAGATTTTCTCTTCCAAACTACTTTCCTTCTTTTCTTACTTTACTCTTTTCTTTCTCCCTTTCCTCTTTCTTCATTCTGTCCAAAAGTCATTAGATGGGGCCAGTAAAGGTGGGAGTTCATACCACAGATGGGCGTAGCATTGGTGTCTTTGCAGAGTGTGGAGACAGAACATGAGCAGGTTGGGGAGGACATCTACACTAGGGGATGTGGCAGTTGGGTGTCAAGTTGTAAGATTAATAAAATAAGTAAATATGTTGTCAGAGATGAAAGTTACAAACAACGTAAAAGGAATACTACAATAATCTTTATGAGATTGGCTTAGAACTTTAGTTTTTTGGTTTTTTTTTTACATCTAAACTCATGTTTATATAGATAGATAAGTAGATATAAATATCCTGTATTATATATCTTAGCTTTACACTCTGAGAATACCTAAAAGAAGAAACCCCTCATAGCCAAGAGATCATCTAACACCACCCAGATCTTAGTTTCCTAATATTATACCTCACTAATAGAAACTAAGATACTTTCAAGAAATGGCTGATTCCAGGGATGGGGCAAGAAAGTACAACATGAACCTGTAAGTAAGAAAGTGCTCCAAAGAATGATGGGAATATGCTGTTACTGCATGATAAACCACCCAGAAACTTAATACTTTGAAACAATTTGTTATTATCTCAATAGTGCTATAAGCTCACTGGGCTCAGCTGGGTGGTTGTTACTTCGGATTTCTCAAGTGATTGATTACAAATAAATGGCAGCTGGTGCTGGAATCATCTGAAGGTCTGACTAGACTAGATGCCCAGGACTTACATGACTGGTGATTGATGCTGGCTGTTGTGTAGAAGCTCAGCTAGGACTATTTGCTTACATGTATGTTTTCCATGTAGCTTGAGATTTTTACGAAATGTTTACTGGATTTTGTGAGGAAACATTTTAAGAGCAAGTATTACAAGAAAACAAGGTAGAAGTTACAAGACTTCTTAGCTCGGAAGTAATGTGCTATAACTTCTGTTGCATTCTATCGGTTGCCAAAGGTGAACCCAAATTCAATGTGGAAGGGAACTATGTGGGTGTGTGTACATCAAGAGGCATGGTTCATAGATGGGCCATATTTGAATTCTAGACACAATAGTCTACCCTCTGGCTTCTGTGACTTACATCCCTCCCACAGTTAAAATACATTAATCTAACCCAGTGACCCCAAAAATCTTATTTGAGATGGTATCAGGTTTAATGTTTATGTTCAGGTGCAGATTAAAGTTCTTGTTTGTGGTTCCTCAGGTGTGTTTCCTAAAGTGCATAAAAAACACTAGTTTAGCAAACTTTTAAATGACTTTAACTGACATATTCCAACACCAGAAGCACATCTTGTAAATTGGAAGCTAAAATACTAGCAGGTACTTTAAATGCCTCTTTAATTAGAGACATTTATCATTTATGAAATTGTTGATGAAATAATTACATGGCAAAAGAAAAACTGAAAGTATGTTATAGAGAAATTTAAAAGATAAATCAGTGGTTGGCTAACATTTCAGTAAAGACTGTATAGTAAATATTTCAGGCTTTGCAGACCACATACTGTCTGTCACATATTCTTTTCTTCTCTTTTTATATCCTCTTAAAAATGTGAAAATTATTCTTATCTTGTGGGCCTCATAAGAACATGCCATGAGCCAGCTTTGACCTTCAGGCCATAGTTTGCTCATCTCTGTATTACCTAAATAATTAGTAAATTCTAGAATTATAAAAGATATATTAATATAGCAACTTTGATCATGCTTACATTAAATTTGATTAAAATAGCAAAAATGAAGGATTTATGGGCAATTTTTTATTTTAATATTTTTAGTTTTGTATGAGATTGATATCTTAAGTATAAAAATGTTGAAAATATATCTGGTTATTATAAAATCCTTAAGTCAAATTATAGTTTATAGCAATAATAAAATTAATATGCCACAGTTCCTCAGAAAAGTGCCTCTTCAGATATTTTTTAGAGAATAGAAAAGGCAAATGTAAGGGTAATACATTTTAATATTAAGCCCAACCATAACATTTCCTGTGATGCATTTCTCCACTGTATATAATTTGCTTTCATACTACTCCCTGCGTAGTTACTAAATATTTCACTTGAACTGCTGAGGGCTGTTCATCTACTGGGCAGGCTGCTGAGGAAGCAGATGCAAATTGTGCTTGGTCATCACGCTCCTGGACTTTCTAATGGACAAACTATAAAAGTTATTCATGTGGAGACTGACATTTTCCTATTTGTTATTGAACGTCGAGTTAACTGGCAATAGACTAAGTATTCTGTGAGTTTTAAGAACTAAACTGTTGAAAGGAATATGTTTCCAAGTTGTCTATAGAGATGGAAGTAAATTCTAAAGGGCAATTACTTATAAAAGGTTTCTGGGAATTTCGACTTCATGCCAGAGTAAAATTTTTTTCTCTAGGCGAAAGGGACAGATGAACATTAGTGAACACAAAAGATCTTACTTGTTATTGTCAAATCAAAGATTAATGTGTTTTTCCTGAGGTGAAGCTGAATACTGGTTAAGATCTTGGGCTTTGGAGGCTAAACTCCTGTGTTCAAAACCTATCTCTACAGCTTTCCCACATGGGAGAAATTGGGCCAATTGTGTGGCTTCTTGTGTTTTCTGTTACCTCATCTGTAAAACAGGGAAAACTATGATATCTGTACGTAGGTTTCTTTAGAGGATTATGTTAATAATATAATAAAATCTCTTAGAAGTGTACCTGGAACAAAATAAGTGCTCAATAAATATTAGCTATTGCCATTATTAATATTGTTGGTTTGTAGTTTCTTAAAAGAGAAAAAGATTGTTTGAGTTCATATATATGACTGGTGTCTTTTTGAAATGTGAGAGTAACAATAATAAAAATAACAGAAAACAACCCAATTAAAAAATGGACAGATAAAATGAACATACATTTCTCGAAAGAAGACATATAAATGGCCAAAAGTTGCATAGATAAATGCTCAACACTACTAATTATCAGGGAAATGCAAATTAAAACCACCATGAGATATCACCTCACACCTTAATGAATGGCTATTTTCAAAAGGACACAAGATAAGCATTGGTGAGAGTGCAGATAAAAGGAACTGTTGCACACTGTTGTGAGAATGTAAACCTGTACAGCCATTATGGAAAACAGTATGAAGGAATCTCAAAACATTAAAAATAGAACTATGGTATGATCCAGAAATCCTACTTCTTCATATATATGGAAAGGAAATAAAATCAGCATGTCAAAAAGATACCTGCGTGCCCACATTCTTTGCAGTACTATTTATAATAACTAAGATATGGAATCAACCTAAGTGCTCATCAGTGAATGATGAACCCCCGATCCCCCATCCATGGAAAAATTGTCTTCCGTGAAACTTAAGAACTGGGCCACACAGCAGGAGGTGAGTGGCGGGCAAGCAAGCTGAGCCTCATCTGTATTTACAGCCACTCCCCAAAGCTGGCATCACCACTTGAGCTCCACCTCCCTCCTATCCCCCAAGTCTGTGGGAAAATTGTCTTCCATGAAACTGGTCCCTGGTGCCAAAAAGGTTGGGGACCGTTGGTAACTGTAGATTTTAAGTGTTCTTACCAAAAAAAAGTGGTATGTGAAGTAATGCATTTATTAATTAGCTCCATTTAGCCATTCTACAATGTATATAACTATATTAAATTTATTTTCTTCTAGCCTACTAGTCTGGAGCACTGTCAGGGCATACTGATGATAAATGCATTCTCTAGTCAATCCAGTCTTGTACTTCATTGCACGTCCCTACCCTGCATCCCAGTTTCTGCTTTGAGCTCAAGGAAAAGGCTGAGTGAAGTGACAATATTTGAAATCCTCTCATAAATAGCCGTCGTCCACTAAAAAACATGTGACTGGTGAATGCCGAGTTCACTAGCATGGGGCCTAACTGCTTCCAAAACATGCCAGCAGCCAATGTGGGCAAGCTCACCCTCGGGGGTGCTGTGCCTGTGGCCTCTCAAACTTTGCTTCTGTGTGGCTTCCATAGTTGGACCCTCCAGCAACAGCTTTTGTGCTCTACAGGAACAGATAAACTGCAGTGGCTTATTCTTTGGCAAAATACTCCTTCTGAGTCGAAAGAAGAGCTAATTAATTCTCTAAGAATTAAACTATTTTTTTCCGTAATTGTGGTCTTCTCCTTGATAAACCTAGAAGGATTGAAAGGAAATAGAAAAGAGAATAACTTTTTTTTACTAAATAATTTATTTGATTTCAACATTTTTCTGTGTACCGTTTAAAATTCTC
The DNA here is from genome assembly GCA_963575035.1 of Avahi laniger. Classification (NCBI taxonomy): domain Eukaryota; kingdom Metazoa; phylum Chordata; class Mammalia; order Primates; family Indriidae; genus Avahi; species Avahi laniger. The sequence goes on along the minus strand of CAUYSK010068911.1, from coordinate 11,556 downwards.
TCACACTTTGGAAAATACTGCCATGCAGGAAACTTTAGGGACACCCAAAACTTTAATTGAATTTTTTATATGAGAATAGAATTCAGACATTTGTTGACTTTCAACTCAGTAATCTAAAAAAGGGAATAGTGCTAGCAAATGCATCAAATCAGGCATGTTGGCAAGTGCATTATCATTAAATCACGGGGTTTTTGAGGGGGTAAAATGGCTGGAGAACTCTGTCAGTCATACTGTACTGGGTCTCAAATTCCAGGCAAAGCAAGGCAGACTACAGGCAATAGACATCTCGACAGGATTTTGAGGAAGGAGTAATATGCATTGTTGATGAGGCTCAATCTGTCAAAGCACAGAACACATACTCAAGAAAAAAGCCCCAGGATACGGAGAAACCAAATGCCTTGGTAGTTACTGCATCAGTGCAAGGGAATCTACAAGTCTTTGCTGTAAGTGGCAAAGGTTGAAGAGAAAAAGTGAGCAAGAGGAGAAAATGAGATGTACAAATTCCCAAGGTTAGATGACAAGGAAACTGCTAGCATCATGAAGGAAAAGGAAAACTGAAAGGGAAAATGGTGTAAGGGGAGACATGGTTTTAGTTTTAAAAACCAATAAATTTGAATGGTTAATGAGGTATTTGAGTGCAGGGTACTTAGTGACAGAAGTAGGTTTGATATACACAAGTCAAATCATGAATGGGAATAGTAGCCTGGAAAATACTCCAGAAGATACACAGTGGAGAAAAGGAAGAGAAGAGGCAGCAGGTAGCGTGTTGGGTGGGAATATTGACCAGTGCTGATGGCGAAGGCTGCTCCGCTAGCGCAGAGGTAGGAGGAAGGAGAGATCAGAATCCAGTGCAGTGTCTTGTGATCAAAATGAAAAGGAGAAATTCAAAAGGCAGACTGGATTCTCTAGTCCTCAGTGCTACATAAAGATCAAGGAGATTAAAAAAATTTAAAACACTGGATTTGACAAATAGGTGGTCACGAGTGCCCTTAGAAGGCATAGCAGCAGTGAAGGCAAAGGTTAAAATTAGGTAATAAATGAGAGAAAAGGGAGGCAGAGAGTATAAACTATCAAATATGCCTAAATTACTTTTTGTATCAAAGTTTTAGCTGCCAGACTAAAGTTCAAGTTCCGTACAGGCAGGTATCAAAAATAATATTAATAATTATATGTTTTCCCACTAATTCGACATGGTGATTGAAAATGAGAGACAGTCAACATATCATCACTGATCTATTGATTTACCCATTCATTCAACTGATATTTTTAAGTGCCTACTGGATACCTCTCAGTTTTTAGGTCCTAAAGCTATAAAATTGTGGTAGAATAGAGCTCCACCCCTTCCTCTAGGGCCTGCCAGAGCAGTAGCGGAGATAGTTACAATAACCAATTTATCTCACAGTGCGAGAGCTCCCAGGAAAAGAAAAAGAATTCATTTCTGTCTGGAAAGGTAAGTAGAGGCTTCCTGGATAAGATATTCTAAAAGTTCCTTATTAAAGTGATCAGAAAATCAAACACTACCTGAAGAATCATCAAAAAAATGAATTTTTAAAAGGTCAAATGAAAACCATTTCCTTCAAGCATCCAAGAACTCACCTCTGCATTCCACTTCCCTCCTCGACTGTGCTTCTTAAAGGTAACAGTTTTCTGACATCATCAAAATCAAAGATTCAGTACTTAAATCTAATTTTCTGACCCTGTTACAACCTATAGTGACACATAGGTTGTGCTCTTTTTCTTAAAAGTATGTGTGTGTGTGTATATATATATATAATATATATATATAAAGTATATATATCTAAAGTATATATATACACACTTTTAAAAAGTATATATATACTTTTAAGAAAAAGAGTACAACCTATATATACAGGTATATATACACACACGCCCACACGCACACACATGTCTAACAGCAAATCTAAGAGTTCATGTGGCAGATAAAGTTAGTCTCTAAAACTCAGACTACAGTTGACAATAGGTTGCTAAAATGGCTTTATATAGTTCGTGATTCAGTCATACATGAGCTAATTTAAAATGAGGAAAGTGGATTTATACTGGAAATTGACACAGCTACACGCTGAGATGAAGATTCAAATACTTTGCTCTTTATAATAGTTTTGAATGCAGTTGGAAAGACACATAAATTCCCAATAGTACTGCATAGCCACGCATAAAGGTATTTTCTCCCTAACCCTTTGAATGCTTAAATTTGGATAAAATGATTAGGAAATCCCTTTCCTTCCCCATATTTTTCTCTAGCATCAAAATACCCCATCCTTGGCTTATTAGTCTAGCACAATTAAGGGAGTTAAAAGAGGCAGAGATGAACTATCATCCAAAATACTGGATTGGATTTGGAATATTATTGTGACATATTTTTAATATCTACTCTTTAGTAGGCACATGCTTCAGGCTTTTTGAAAAATCTATGAACAATCCTTGTCTATTCCATAAAATATTACCATGTTAATGACTATAAAACATAGCTTTGATCACTTCGGACACCTGCTAATGAGTCTTCTAAGAAGACCGAGAATCAAGCCCAAACTACTTGACGTGGAAGTCAGGCCCCCATATCAAACTCTACCCTGTCATTTCAAATTCTCACCCCAGTGGTCATCCTGCTGTTTCTTACACACCTTTGTTGTTGTTTGCTTCTGTGGTTACTTTTCACTTGTCTTTCTATCTAGTCAATTCCCACCTAACTTCCCTGTATGTCCCCCTCAAATTTCTTCCCCAAACCTTTTCAGTTCTACTCTGGTTCAAAGTGACTACTCTCCCCCCTGGACATCTAAATCACAAGTAGCTGTACCACTTGTTGATGATAATAACAAAATCATGAAGTCTCTCACAGTTGTAAGACAGTGGCCAACTTTCATTGAGTGGGAATTTCTTATGACTCACCTTCTTCCCTAGGCCTTTGCCATTCTGTGTAAGCCCCTCTACCCTTCTTTTCATTTCTCTTGTCCAAAAGAAGACCATCCTATTCAAGTTTTAGGCCAGTTTAAAAAAAAAAAATCTGATCTCTCAAATCATGCCTAAGAACGCTCTCTTTTCTCCCACTTTATTTCTTAAGGTATTATTTTAAACAACTTTTTAAGACAAAATCTGGTTACAGCTGCTAAAATTATATAAACTATGTAATTTTATAATTATATAATAATTTATATATTATATAAATAAATCATATGGTATTAAATTCACATGCACACACACACTTGATATATGAACTCACTTTTTGAAACTGGTCAAATAATAGCATAAAAACAAATAAATACCACATCCTCACAAAAAAGACCAGCCTAGGTTTTGAATCTTCAAATACAAATCTTTGATTACAATTATAGTGCTCACTCCCCCTCGAAATCATCATCTTCCATGAGCTGAAGGAGAGAAAGATTTCTCAGACACCCTTTGTCTCTACCAAAGCATGGATCTCCTAAACAAAAAACACAATTCAATAATGTAACTTGGAAACCTTTTAAGCACAGGATGACACTTTTCCCCTCAAACAAGTGCTGAGATGAATTTGTCTCTCCATTCTATTTAATTACTCAGCCTTGTTTAAGGTTTTCCTAGAGGCAGGTAGTTTTCTTTCAGAACAATGTGCTACAGAGCTGACACAACTAGATTTATACAAGGGGATAAAACTTGACAAAACAGTACACAGCAGTTCAATTAACCTGCTTCAGGGGAGCCTAATGTAATTGCAGAAATGCAATCACTTTAGCTGAGGGTATAAGGTTTGAGGCTAACTTTATTATCTGAGGGTAAATGCATCAGTATTAAATGTTCCTTTGGCAATTGAATTTGATACAAAACTAACCAACAAAATTGCTGAGTAATAATTGACAATAGAAGGTCTAGGAGCTGCTTAGACTCCCCAAACCATTTAATTTAGTAGTAGTAACAATATTCAGAAAACCCACATCAATACAAATGCTTTCAACCTTTGTTCTTTGACTTTAATACATTAAAAGAGTAAGGAACAATCAGTAGGAGTTAGATAGGCTAAAAGCCACAAGTGTGAGATTTAGAAAAAGAAAGTTTCTTTGGATGTAGGTAGACTTGATTACGTGATCAGAAAAATTTCTACTTTTCCCCAGGAGTAGAAAAATCTATTACTAAAAAGATGAAACTTAAAAGGGATAAGGCATTCTGCAAAACAAATTATCAATTGCTTTGCATGCGGATTTTACCATTCCAGGCTGCTGGGGGCTGTCTTAACTTCCAGTGGACATGCCCATCCTGTCCAGTAAGTTTCTGTGCACAGGAACATGAAGGAACAAAGAAAAACCCACTGATACACCTAGCCAGCTTGATCAGACTGGGTGTCACTTGAGGTTTACCAGAGTCAAGGGCTTTTCCTACCATCATCACCCTCTTTCTTTCTTGACCTCCACTCCACTGCCTGCATTTGCTTCTAAGACAGTGCATTCTCATTTAATTATTTCTTTGTAATAACAACCAACATTGATGAGTACTACACATACAAATGTCTTTCATATCTACCACTTCATTTGTTTCTCATAACAATATTCCAAGCTAAATTCATTCTTACTTCATTTAAAAATAAGGCAAAAACTTAGTGACTTGTCTAAGGCCAGGTAGCTAGTAAAGTGAGATCTGAACTCTGGCCTCTCAAGATTATTTTTGTTCTTTAACACTGTTATTTACACAACAGCACAAAAGTACACTACAGTGGCCAAGAAAAGTAAATTCTTTTTTTCATATGGTTTCCAAAAACAGCCAGCGGATATTTTTTTTCACATCTAAAGTTTAGTAATACCAAATCAGAATTTAAAATGTGAGAGAGGAATTTTTATGCTTATGTAAGACATATAATAAGGCACGTCATTCATATTTTCTTATGAATGAGTAAAATCAATTTCCTAAGAGTAAGTAAATACAAGTAAATACAAACCAAAATAAATGCTGGTTACCATATTCACTTTCTTGATTGGCAACTTGAAAATGTGATAACAAGACTTTATAATGGAAATAAGCATTTGTATACACTGAGGTAATATGAACTATAATATTTTTGTAGGGCAATTTAGCAATAGCCATCAAAATGTAAGATGGATATATGACTTGACTCAGTATTTTCATTCTAATGATTTATGTTATGTGTATATACTGGTAATAATTTACATGTATGTAATATATACATGTGTATATACACATACAGTCATGCAAACATTTTTATTTTAACAGTTTTATCAGCAATAACTTTGCAAATAAAAGGAAAAGTCCATCATTTGAAATGCTTGTGTGAATTATGATATATGCATACACTGGGATATCTCCAAGATAGACTATTAGGGGAAAAAAGCACAATAAAAATCAGTGTGAATTTAATAAAACACCCTTTGTTAAAAAATTACATAGTTATAGCAGATTTTTCTTCACAAATTTATGAAAGAAACTGAGAACAATGATTACATTTGGGGAAAAGGAGTCAAGGGAGTGTGGGAGAGGTGTTTATTACGCATGTGGCACTCCTTCTTTACAATCATGAATGGTAACCGTGTGCATGTATCACTAGCTAGTGTAATTTACTTACAACAATATTTTTCATAATAGCTCTTTAAATTTCTTTCAGATTCCATGATCTATTGAGTGGTGATAGGGTATTTTAAATGGTGTTAGACTGCATCTTGAATATTTGCATTTTTCAAAGTTTATGGACGAAGTAATTTGTTGGGACTAATAATTTAACTCCTCTGACTAGGTAGCTCATTCTTGCATTTAATAATCCTAAGTATGGATTGCTAGAAGCAGCTGCTGAACCGTGAAATAAAATAGGTGTCAGAGTTCTTCAAATATACCTTCAAACAGTGTAAATATGATTGTCTCCAATAATACTCCTAATGACACCTGACGTTGTTCAGATATAGAGGCAATGCAAGGTAAGATAATTTCTAGAACTACATCTCTACTTGGTTTATTGTTTTTGTTTGCACAGGAAATGGTGCATACAATTCATGTCATAAAACACTCAAAAAGTACATCATCAGAATCAAGAGAAAGGAGTGGACATTAAGATCAGTAGTTCAAATTGTAATTGCTATTTGAGAAACATTTTCTTGACACCCAGCAGAAAACCTAGTTCCAATATGAAATAAAACTCCTGTAAACACATTGGGATAAGGAGTGAGGCAGATTCATATACACAGCAGAGAGAACACAGGGAGCACAGATTTGCCTTAATTTGTTTCATTTTTAATTTATCCACCATAGCACAAGCACTAAGGAAAATTAGCCTTCTTGATATACTACATAATATTTTAAGGAATAATAATAAGTGTGACAATCTGAGAAAATTTCATTCCTATTTCCACTTTTGGAGAAAAATAAAGGAAAAAACCCTTGAACTTACTAGAGAAAAGCAGATTTTTGTGATTATAATCAAGATCTGTATGTATGTCAATGGATTGTTTGATTGAGAACTGTAGAGAAGTCAATACATTTTATAGAAACTTCTTATTTGAATAAAATTAGCCATTTTTTTATCTATCTAGTGGGTTTTATTAATTAAATTAAATAGAAATGGGGTAGGGAAGCACCAATGTTAGGTGTTGGATCTTAGATAATACACCCCAGGGGGAACTTGTTATAATATATGTACTTTCAAGATAGTTAAATTTCTCCAAATTATGTTAGAATATTTAAGGAAAATTTAAAAAATTGAGGGGCCAGACATGGTGGCTTACATTTGTAATCCTAGCACTTTGGAAGGTTGAGGTGGGAGGATCACTTGAGGCTAGGAATTGAGACCAGCGTGAGCAACTGAGCAACATATGGAGACCCAGTCTCTACAAAAAAAGAAAGAATGTTTTAAAAAAACATTTCAAGGAATTAATTTTAATTGTAGTATTAGTGACTTTTTTCAAATAACAGTGAAATAACTGGCCAGAATAGAAACTATTTGGATCAATGCCAACCTTCAGAGTTGTAAACATCTGAAAGACGAGTCAATTGAAATTTAATGAATGCCACAAGTTAAAAGGCAGTCGTTCTTTTATTTATACTTTTTCAAACCAGCAAAACAAGGCTGAGTTCAAATAATTTCAATCAAAAGATCAACTTTCAAGGCTTAGGTTAGAGCTCACAGTCTCACTTTTTTCTTTTTTTATTACTTACTTATTTGTAATTGATAAATAAAAATTATATGTATAGCTCAATGGCATAAAACACAATGTTTCAAAGTATGTGTACATTGTGGGATGGCTAAATCAAGCTAATTAATATAAGAATGACCTCATATACTTATTATTTATTTGTGGTGAGAACACTTAAAATCTACTCAGCAGTTTTCAAATAAACAATAATTTGTTATTAACTATAGTTATCATGTGTACAATAGATCTCTTGAACAAAGCTCACATTCTCCTTAATGCCTTCCCGAATGCCTACTGACAGAATAATATTCTCCACCTCTGATGTACACACAGAAACATATTTGTGCTTTTTTCCACCTATATCTCTATAAAAATGTGCATACGTACATAAACTTGCCTAGCTCAGTGTCCACCTTGCAATATTCTTGTGCTGGATATTTTCTGTCAGCCTCTGCGCCACATCCTTTCTATGCCCCACAATGAGCCCTGTGACCTCTATGAACTGTGTTACCCAGGCTCCCTTCATCCTTTGCTTCCAGTTGACTTCGGCAGGACACAGGAGGGTGGGAAGATGAAGAGTTAGGAGCATTTCTTTTCCCTACTCCCTCCTTCTTGGTCCTGAGAGTGGTTTCATCCGTCTAAGGTCACATCTCTTACCATGTGGATCCCCTTTCATAGCTCTAGCTCTTATCATCTATCGTCATTGGGTGGGTATTATCTTCCCATTGTTGCCAGTCCCTGGTTCTTTATCAATGTTGTTTAGTTCTCTTAATCCTATCTGCATTCGCCAAGGAGTTCCTTCAGCTAACGTTTTCATATCCTTCTGAATGTGCAATCCATTTTCTACTTCTACCCTGGCAGTATGCTCTCAAAGAGAAGAATGCAGACATTCTTTAACTATTTTCTCAGTACTTAACACAATGCCTAGAAGAGAGTAGGCACTCGCTAAATGTTTCTGGAATGAATGAATGAATAAATGGAAACTTAATACTAGGTTAGCTACTGTGAAAGACGAAAAAATAAGTATAAGCAATGGCCCCTATTCTAATGAAGGTTACAATATAAGGAAGAAAACAATACACAGTTCAGAAATGCAAGTAACTATTCAAGGCTATACTTAGTAAGAAAGGAATCATAGACTTCATGTTCAGATTCCAGAAAAGGTATAATCTTTATTATTAGTAAACAAAAGCTACCTAACATTAAGTTAAATATATATGTGTGTGTGCATATGTGTATACACACACGCACACACACACACATATTCAGCAATCTCACAAATTCTCCATAAGGTAAACCAAGATAAAAAGAACAACAGCCCAACACTTCCCTGCCTCATGGGTGTGCTGGCAGCTTTGATTATTTAATATTTATAAAGCACTTTGAAGATGAAAAGTGCTAAACATTATCTAACAGCCCTGTAAATGCAAATTTGTCAGGTCTTACGAAATTTAACAGAAATTAAAGAGTGACAAACTACTCACAAATAAATAAATGCTCAACCAAGTCTTTGCATTTAGAGAGGCCAGATGGGGGAGAAAAGACGTTTTCCCTAGGGCAGAACATCAAGCTAATCTTTACCCCACTCCTATCCCCACCAATACACAGGCTGCAGAAATGTTTAATTTAAAGCCTAAGAGATGATGCACTTTGTAACAGCATGTAAATCAATGTTTTATTAAAGCCTATGAATTACTATGCAGAAAAATGCAAATCACAACAAAGCACATCACATGCAGATCCAACCCTGCTCTCTTCTCAGTGGAGCAATTACCAACTGCCTTGCTTTGGCACGTGGGGGTAGTATTTAACTAGGGGTGGGCAGTTCTACTTCTTGGCTGCCTGTAAAAATGGTAGAATCTTCCAATCATTTTCCTTCACCCCCAGAAGTACAAATTATCCCGCACTGCATTTTTTAAAGTTGTATTTTAAAAATGCTTAGGCTTTTCCCTTCCTTGACTTTAATTATGCTTAGCCTTAGGCTGCTTGCCTGGTCTGATAAGCTTTTTACAAAAGAGGGGAGCTTACATACCATTGCATTTCTCTCCAGCTTGTCCATCAGTTAGAATGCTTGGACTTAATATGTTTAAGCTTGTCTCTTTGTATCATTTTATTTATTCAGAAAATATTTTATATATAAAGTAGACATCTGATTAAAGAACCAGAACTGTGGCCTTAATTCCAGTGTGATTTCTCAGCTGTGGGGTCAGGATATGAGATCAGGTTTACTGAGTTTATTTATCATAGACAGGAAAAAGGTATCTAGGTGACAAATCCTCTTTTAAAGTATACTGGGATGATGATAAATTGAATGCAAACATACAGAAAAAAGGTAAAAAAAAAAAAAAGAAAGAAACAGAAAATGCAACACCAAATAAATTCTAAGAAACATTATTTGAAAAAAATATATTAACAAAGATAGTAGTCAACCAATTTTTTAACTGTCTTGAAAGTGGAAGTTTTTAGGTACTAAAGTAGAAAGGAAGAAACAGAAGCTATTATTGCCATTATAATCCATAATCTTATTTTATATTTGGAATTTGTGGAACTTTTTCATTTCAAAGGAGGCCTTAAAAGGCTTCGCTGCAATGCATTTGTTAAATAAATATGGCATAATAAATAAACTACAGACAATAATATATTGTACAAGCTCTAAAGAGTTAGATAGGTCTTTAAGGCTCAGCGCTTTTTAATATATTAAGCAACTGGATATCTGTAACAAAATAAACTGAAATTGCTGCTTCAATTTCATATGGCTGATACCTTGAACACTTAGTAGCTAAGTGAATTTCCAGTGAATAAATTTTGTGTTATTTATGAGTAATAGAATGCATATGATAATCAACTTTTCCATTTCTCAAGCACTGGATTTTGAAGATCAAATGAGACACTGTATGTGAAAGTAACTTTAAATTGTAACAAACTCTACAAATATTAGGTTTTATTAGATGTTTAAAATACTATACTACTTTTGGAAAAGGAACAAAAATATTGAACTATCCATGTTTGATGATACATCTTTTCCCATTAAAACAACTTATAAACAAAGACCCCTCCTGTAACAAAAGAAAGGGTAGAAAGTTCAGGGAATGTTTCTTGTCTGCAATCTCTGAATTGTGCTTTTGCTTTATTCTTCAGTTTGGAAGTTTCTGGTGGTAGATGACTAATAGAGACATTTTCTTTTTTGCAAATACGTATTTCTTTAAAATATGTAGCCATGTAAAAAGTAATTTCCCCAAAATGGCTATTTCCCATGTGATGCCTCTCCCCACTCCCAAGAACTATAATGGTCCTCAATACTCTAATGGAGTTATGGAGAAAGATAAAACCCTAGTATCCTAAGTTATTTATCAAAATGTGTTTTTCTATAGAAATGATATTATGAATGGTAGCTACGTACATTTAAATACTTTCATTGACTATGTATTAAGTGTGTGCATGTATATATATATACATGATTTAATTATCAATCTGAGGATAATGTTAAAGAAATTATTATTTAAAATACTTGTTTAAGAAAATTGTTTTCTAATCTGAAAAATCTTTACCAATTAAATTTCTGTGTTTGTTTAGCCCTTTTATAAATTTAGAAATATTTTTTCAATAAAATCTGTTGTAAAGTCTCTTTGAGCACCATAATTCTGGTTATTCTTGGGTCAGATCACAATTCCGGGAGCTGTGGTAGTAGCATAAATAAAGCCTCAGGCTCACTAACTTCTATTTATGATTGAAGTGTCCTCACCATTGACCTGATGGCAATTCTTCCTTTGATTAGTCCCTAGATCCTGTAGGGAGTGTGTGCCACAGTCAATAGCAACCATGTTCTTCAAATTCATTGATTAAATTAAAAATCTTCTGCACAGCCAAGAAAACAATCAACAGAGCTAATAGACAACTTACAGAATGGGAGAAAATATTTGCATACTATTCATCTAATAAAGGGCTAATAACCAGAATCTACAAAGAACTCTAGAAAATCAGCAAGAAAAAATAAAAGAATCCCTTTGAGAAGTGGGCAAAAGATGTGAACAGAAACATTTCAAAAGCAGGTAGACTAATGGCCAAAAAACATATGAAAATGCTCAACATCTCTAATCATTAGGGAAATGCAAATCAAAACCACAAGGAGATATCACTTATCTCCAGTGAGAATGGTCTTTATCAATAAGTCCGGAAACAATAAATGTTGGTGTGAATGTGGAGAGATAGGAACACTCATACACTGCTGGTGGGATTGCAAACTAGTGCAACCTCTGTGGAAAGTAACATGGAGATACCTCAAAGTGCTACAAGTAGAACTATCATTTGATCCAGCAATCCTATTACTGGGCATCTTACCCAAAGGAAAAAAAAGGCATTCTATAAAAAAGACATCTGCACTAGAATGTTTATAGCAGCACAATTCACAATTGCAAAGATGTGGAAACAA
>CAUYSK010068910.1:0-12735 GCA_963575035.1 Avahi laniger | reverse complement strand
ACCAGCAGTGTATGAGTGTTCCTATCTCTCTGTATCCATGCGAACATTTATTGTTTTGGGACTTTTTGATAAAGGCCATTCTCACTGGAGATAAGTGATATCTCATTGTGGTTTTGATTTGCATTTCCCTGATGATTAGAGCACCTCTTGTATCCTCCTGGATAGAGGTGGAATACATTCTACTAAGTGAAGTATACCAAGAATGGAAAAATAAGCACCACATCTACTCACTAGCAAACTGGTTTCACTGATCAACACATAAGTGCTCATATGAGAATAACATTTATTGGGTGTCAGGCAGGTGGAAGGGGGAAGGAGGAGATGGGTATATGCACACATAACGTGTGCGATGCGCACCATCCGGGGGATGGACACGCTTGAAGCTCTGACTTGGCAGGGGAGGGGATGCAAGGGCAATATATGTAACCTAAACATCTATACTCCCATAATATGCTGAAATAAAAAATAATAATAAAAAATTAAATACTGATTCTAAAAAAAAATGATTTAATTGATACACTGAGTTCCTTCATCTACAAAAATAGAACATTATCCTTACTTAAAGATGTTTGAACATAGGCTGCATTTTACACACAGGATGAATTCATTTTGTGGTAATTTTGTCCAAATGAGAAGCAATGTACTAACCCCAGCCCCATTCCTGACATGAAGGAGCACCAGGCTGCCCCCGTCAGCACAAGGCATCTCTGTGGTCTTCTCTTCTTCTATCAATAAATGGCATGTCATTCACCATGTGGAACACTTTTCTGCTGCCAAACCCTATGACTAAGGGAAATGATTTTGTGTCCGTCAGTTTTCCCTTAGGAAGTATTTAAGTATTTTAATAATACAGCTAAAAATATGATTTGTGTGACAGACTTAGCCACAGAAATTCTGACAAATTGCATTCCTAAGAAATGCCCAATTTCGAGACCTCAGCTGCAGCACCTTCCCTGGTTCTGCTCTCACGGCTGTCTTCAGCTCCTGTCCTGTCAGCCCTGTCACTGCTACTAGGGGATCTAGCTAGTTCTTGAGTTGCTACTTCTAAACACTAATGACTGGAATGACAAGAGAGGCCTACTATTACTAGTGTAGCAATATGATTCTTCATCAGGGGTATCTCCTTAAAGCAGTACAAAACTAGAGACAGTGCATTCCCAAATAAGGAACATGTTGCCCTTGAAAGATGCCCATTCTATTATATCTCAGGAGGAAGCTGGGATGCCTGACACACTTTTCTACATTGGTATCAAGCATTAACCAGGGATGTGAAGACTACTAGGAAGGCATAAATCTTTTTAGCTATGCATATAGTGATAGATTGCTATCACCTTGTATGGACCAGAAAATTCTTTCTCTCCTGTACCAAGTTTTTATATCCATTCATTCATTAATTTATTCTTTCACTCATTCTTAGCATCAAGCAAGATTCTTAAGCACAGCCAAATAAAAATTAGGTTAGTATCTCAGCCAGTTCCATCTTTAGACATGCATATCATATTTACTGATATCTTCCTTTGATCAGCCACTACATTTTGAGACCTTGTTATTGCCAGCCAAGGCTATAATGAGAACAAGTTCTACACACCCTTACATAGGAAAGACACCACATCAGAATACTTTAAATTTCCTAGGCTGGCTAAATTGAAAAAGACTAACTTCTTCATAGCCTCCTCAAAGGAGTAAAAAGTTTGAAATTCAGCTCTGACAGTAAATGGAAATAAGATGGCCTTCATAAGTCCTGAATACAGCTAAAGTAATGAGAAGTGAGGGGAAAAAAAGAGAAAAAATCAGAAAGGAATGAGGTAGAAAAGAAAAAGAAACAGGACAGAAATGCAAGACACCATAGAGGAGAAAGTAAAATAGGAAAGAAAGGGGGCTAGAGGCAGAAGAGGTAAAGAGCTGTGAGGTCCAAGATAGGTGCTCACCAGCTATCACACCAAATTGAGAGGAAAAAAAGGCAATTTGTGGCGAACAAAAATGAGATAGACAAAAGGGTAAGAGGCACAGAACATCAAACTTCTCACCAACTCTACCACTTCCACATAATCCGATTTGCCATCATCACTGTGGACTATTGCAATAGCTTCTTGTAATCTTTCCGACCCTCTCTGCTCATGTAAAATAAAAGAACAAAACTATAGGTTTTTTGTCTACTCTGAACCTAAAATGATTCTTACAAAAGGTAGTCCTGTCAATTCCCTGCTTAGAACATTTCAATGTGTTCTTCCTTCCAACTCATAATAAAATTCAAAGTCCTTGTTACAGCTTCAAAGCCGACACATTATCTGGCCTAACTTACCTCTTTGTCAGCGTGCTACAGCAAGGCTCTCTTTTTCTGTACCTTGAACACATTAGGTTTATTTTCTCTTCAGAACCTTTGTACTCACAGTTGTAATTCTTCCCTACAAGATCTTCTCAAGACTGGCTTCTCATATTGAAGATCTTAGTTCAAAAGTCACTTTGACAGTGACTAAGTCATAGATGAAACCCAATAAATGTTTGCTCAATGAATGAATGAGGATTATGAAAACTTTAGCATAAAATTCATCTGAGGAGCAAAGAAGACTTAGCAATGGGAATGCTTGTTCCTGCAGATGATTTAGGAGTATGTTATAAAAAAAAAAAAAGACTAATTTGGATTCTTTTAGAAAACCAGAAATAATGCCAATGTATGGCAGTAATAGCATAGGTTTCAGACTAATATAATGAAGAACTTTCAAAATTAGAATAGTTTTTACTTCATTATATTTCTTAAGTATGGAGCTACTCATCCAGTAATCAACAAAAGTGTTAAATAAATGAATAAATGGAATTATTTATTATATACCTGGAGTTGATCTTGTTATTTAAATTCCAAAGTAGAGACAGTTGAAATGACTTGCTTTATTAAGAATTCACTCTAGACTTTTATTTCACACCGTATGTAACTATCATAAGGTCAAGACTTATTTGTTCACAGGAACTATGTATTATAACTCTCTGAGCTGTCAATTCTCACCTCGATGCCAATGAATATATGATCTCAGGAGCCATGACTCTGTACTCTACCAAGTTTACATCCAGAAATCAAAACACCTAAGCCATGTTTGTACCCATTTTTTCTTACTTGTCCTGCATTCAAGTAACATGCTACATTGTTAACAATCTATCAGAGAAAAATATCAAATCTAATGAGAACCAATGGGAATTAGGAAATTCTTCTAAGTCAAATTTCACCATATAATTTCTAAATCCATAATGGTTCAATTTTAAAGAGCCACTGGCTTTGCTATTATTAAAGAATATGTTCCCTATTTAGAATTGCATCAGCCTTTAAAAACATTTACTTCCTATGCAATTTCATTAGTCCTTTCTACATTAATTGAAACTAGCAATGCTAGCTTTGATGATGATTACTTTGGTTAAATTTATTTTTATATAATTCTACTAATCCAATGACATTGTTTTCCCACATGTACAGTTTTGCCTATACTATTCTTCCTAAAGAGGATCTCATAGTTCTCCTCTGTGCCCAGCCTATATGACTCAGAAAAAAAGGTAATCTTTGGAGACTACCTCAGTCACCCAAATTCAGAGAATCCTCTATTTCTTAGAACTCTCACAGCAATTAAGGCCTGGATCTCAATTGTGTGATAGCTCCAAAGAAGGCACTCAAAATGCCTCCCCATCTGTTTTCTTCACATTAAGAGGCAGAACCTATTTCCACACACCACCATCCCCTCTTGATTCTGAGCTGGTCTTGTGAGTGCCTTAACCAACAGAATGTGGTAAAAATGAATATTCTGGGATTTCCAATCCCAGGACTTAAAAGAGCCGAAAACCTCAACTTCCTGACTCCTGGAGGCTTTAAGCCAGGATGTAAGAAGTCCAGGCCACCCCAGTGATAAAAGAGGCCATATAAAGAGGTTCTGGAGGATGTCATTGGGAGAGTGAGTCGACATGGATGGAGGAACCCTGAGGTCTCATGTGAATGAAGAAGTCATCTTGGCCATCCCAGCCTAGCTATCATCTGATTGCAAAGACCTGAGAGACTTCAAGTAAATCAGCAGAAGAACTGCCCAGCTGAGCCCCAGCCAATGCACAGGATCATGAAAAATAATAAAATTGCTGTTGTCTTAAGCTATTAAATTTTAGCATGATTTGTTATATAGCCATAAATAATCAAAATAGGTAGTCATGTTAGAAACATAGATTCTTATAGCTAGCATGGCTTTCAGTATTAGTAAACTCTGTCCTCTCAAGTTATTTTCTGTGTTATTTCGTCAAACTATAAACTTCTTTATGGTAAAGAATGTGTTTTAATGTTTTATATGACCCCTCATTCTAAAGCACAGTGCCCTAAAAAATAGTAGGTTGTGAAATAATATTTACTATATTACCCACAGAATACTTTACAGAGTCCCATCTAATTTTTTTTTTGCTCTTAGAAGCCTTAGAATAAAGCAAGTTTTATTATTATAAATCATTTCCTTATATATAAAAAAGCTTTGAGGACTATATCATTAGCAAGATTTCAAAATGTAAAATGTTACTTTGATATAATTTATATCTTGTACCTTTATTATTTTTCATGTATAAAGCATTGCTACATAGTTATTAAACTATAATGATATAAGAAGAAAATAGAATTACTTTGAGGCCTCCGTTAAAAAGCCAAGTAGAAAAATGATTCAGTGTCATCTAGAAACATAGTAACATTTAAAATTCCAAATGACTATGAGTAACATTCTATTACTCAAGAGCATAGAATCTATATTACTGGTAATATCCCAAAACACTTTAGAAGACTTATGTGGGTAGCAATGAAATGATTACATTTCCAGAAAGGACACTTAGCAAGTCTATTGCTAGTTCTTTCAGGACTTCTTCAGTGATTCAATCTTTTGGCTAGACATTTTAACTTCTTCTGCATCACTGGAGGCTTGTTCCAAAAGCATTTCAAATAACCACATACCTTCAGGGCCTTGTTCTTAAAATCTTAAGGAATATCTCACCAATTTAATGGTCTCATTGGCTAAATATCTTTAGCTATACAATTTTGCACCTACGTCAAATATCGTTTAGGGAACAAAGTATATGAGGTATACCTGATAATTTATCTGGCTACATTTATTTCCTGTTACAGAATTGTTATAAGTAATCTGGTCATTCATTTAATTTGAAGGTTAACCTTCATCTGGTATTATCACAAGTGGTGTTAGATAGCAAGAGAATGAAATGATATATAATTTTGAAAATATAATTTAAAATATTAGACGTTAAAACTATAAACAGAATATAAATTTTTAAATTTAGATATGTTCAAAATCACACATTTATGTAATATTTTTCACATGTATGAATTGGTCCTCAGAGTACATATATTTTCTACACTTTCTTGCTGATGTAATCTAGTTTTACTCTGGCTACACAGTCTGAGAAAGCAATAGGATCAGAATAATAGTAAAAAAAAGTCCTGATTCAATATCCGCACAACTGAGAGTACTCCAACCCAATACATTAAGGTGTATAATTTTGTAGTATAATGTATATTTTGTAGAATCAACAGGTTCTACAAAACAACTTTTTTTCTGAGATGTCTACCCATTATCTGCTTCTCTGCCCCTTAATAACAGAATCTTGATTGTGCTCAGAGAAACAAACTGCTTAGTCAAAACAATTCACTTTCTCCAGACTCCAGCGCAGCTAGTGGTGGTCATATGAAGTTCAAGTCAACAAGATGAAAAGCTTTTTGTCTCCTCATACGGGCACTACCCTTTTCTGTTTCCCCCTGCACTCCCAGTATAGAACATAAAGATGATATCTGGACATGCAGCAGCTATCTTGAAACTATGGGGATATGCACAAAGATGCCTTTACCCCAAAGATTGAGAAGAAAGACAGAAAGAGCCCAGAATTCTGACAAAATAGTTAAGCCATTGCAGTAGACCTAAAATGCCCACTTCCCCATTTTGTCTAAGCTGCTATACTCGATATTTTCATAATTTATATCTCAACATTCCAAATTAATATAAGTCCTCTAGATCACAGTTTAAATAAAAGTCATAATTTATCAGTTAATTTTAACTGATTAAAATTAAAAGTCAAAATGACTCAGACACTAAACAAATCACTTTATGTAATTTTTCCTTCATGAGTTCTCCCAGATCTACTATCTCCTAGTTATTTCAGAACTTCAAAACTTTTGTGTAATTACTTCATACCTGACCCATTACAACAGCTTTCACTGTCCCTATTATCTCTTAACCCACTCATAGTTACTGGAATAATCTTCAAGAAACTATTTCCTTTACTTACAACCCTGAAGAACCTCATTATCTTCTGGCCATTGCCCTGACTCCGAATCCCTAGTGTTTCAAATCTACCACTATTTGGAAGTCTTCCTGACCATCTCTTTGATCTCATCATGTATACTTTCACTCTAATCTTGAGTTACTCTTGTGATTTATTCCTCCTTCTTTGTCTCATACCATTTCCTACGTGTTTTTGTCAATTTTCAACCCTCCATTTTCCTCTTCCACCAAATGTGAACTTGGTCCCTAAAAATTCCCTAAGAATTGCATCAGGAAACCTTTCTGATCCAAATCCTTTAAATTATATAATATCTCTGTGATTACTATGACTTTGATTTTTAAAAAATTTCATTGACAAATATTTAAGCAAATTTTATAGTAAATATTCTGCTATGGTTTGAATGTGTCCCACAAAATGCTTGCGTTGGAAATTTGTGTGGGAATGTGGGGCCTAAAGGGAAGTGTTTAGGTCATGAGGGCTCCACCCTTATGAATGATTAATGCCAATTATAAAAAGGCTTGAGGCTGTGAGTTCTATCTCGCTCTCTTGCCCTTCTTCCTTCTGCCATGGGATGACATAGCAAGAAGGCTCACACCAGATAACCCTCAACCATGGACTTTCTAGCCTCCAAACTGTAAGAAATAAATCTCTGTTCTTTATAAATTACCCAATCTTAGGTATTCTGTTATAGCAGCACAAAGCAGACTTCAGATACTCTCATATAAGGAGTTAGATGGCAAACTTCTTAAGTAAAGGAATATTGTCTTTCACTCTACTTGAATGCTCACCACATAACAAGAACTAAATAAACATGCCCAACAAAACTGAGAATATGATATAAATTTACACATTCAGAAACTATTCATAAGATGGTATTCATAAAGGTATTATTAGATCTCAAACGTACCTATGCAAGTAGATTAATACTTAATCTAAGATCCACTTAAATCTAAATTAACCAAAAATGTACATATATTATTAAGATTTATTTCTAGTAGTATATGACAAATTTAAAAATAGAAATTTTAATGGTTTAGCTTATATCAAAATTTTAATAAACTTTCTGAAGTACATGAAAATTTTGTATAGTCTTGAAAATTGCCCCTATTTCATTAACCAAACTGTTTATGCAAAGGAAGTAATGAAAGATATGTATTCCACTTAGAGTAAGATAATTTTTAAAAAATAACTACAGAGTAAAAGTCTGTAAAAGAAAAACTTGTTTTCAAGGCTATAACTTGAACTTATAATACAAATCAAATGTAACTATACTATATATATTAGAGTCCAGTGTTTTTTTTCTGAATAGTAAATATAATGAAAATTATAGCATACTCCATCCCAACTTTATTTTCAAATTTGAATTATTTTTAGTACTTATGTGTCATCACTTCAAAGGCTTAAACTTTAATGTCAGTAGGGATTCACCTCCTCATTTAAATCTTGGCAGCTTTAACTCTCAAAGCTTAGAGATAAAATTTGATTTAAAAGCCCACTAGAAACTCATTGCTCAATCGGAAATTAAGGAGTTCCATCATCGACAAAATATGGGGAGGAAATTCACTGTTACAAGACCCAAAAATGTTCATTTTCCTTTAGTGCTTTGTGGGTCAGAACCAGGAAGAACAAAAACAGACGTGTTTTTTCCTACTTTATCAGTTATTGAAATCCCTAAACAGTAGCTTTAGAATATAATCTTTACATCATAAATACATGTATTTTTACACATGGATAACATGATTTTTCCTTACACTGAGATATCCTAGTTGTGCTTTAATCCCAACTCATGTAAAGTCCTGAAAATCTATAATTAAGTCACGATTCCATTTTAATTATATCTCTGATCCCCAAGTTTACAATATTTAAAGTAAGGATTAGACAGGTGATCTGAGTTTATCTATCCCTATTATCTGTTCTACCTGAGAATTAAGAAAAACCAAGTCATGTCACATCTTCCAGATCTCAAGCCTCACCAGGACTATTGTCTTCAGTGTTTTTGTCTGCATGAAAAGTGCCTGCCACAGGCAATTTTGAGCATGATTATGAGCATCAAGTTCTCTCTGAACCTAAGTTTTCTGATTTGTGACTAACTGAATAATTGTGAATAATATCTTTCTAACAGGCTTCTTGTAAGGACTAAATACCCTACCCATTATGCAAACAGGGTGTTTCTGGGGTGCTTTTACTCCATCGTTATTGCCTAGGTTTTAAATTTGCTTTGTGTATCTTACCCTATTTCAGTTAATCCTCCCTCTTCATGTCTACCAATCCTGATCAGATGAGTAAAAGAGATTTGGAGGGAAACTAGAGACACACTAAATTTCCTTCAAGTTTTCTTTGTACATATAATAAAGTGGACAGTTTTTATCTACTCATTCACAAGAGAACTGTTTCTCATGAGAAAAGCAATCTTGATAGGAAGCAGTTACACACAGGCTCACACACAGGAAGAAAAAGAGGAAGAGCTATTAAACACTGAGAAAGAATGGTGGTGACAGTTCTCTGGAGAGAGTAGGAGAAGTGGAATTTTTAGCAGATTTCATCAGTAGGAAACTTCAGGGAAAGGGAAACTTATCTGAAGAAAAACCTTAGAAGCTTATGTGTGAAGTGTTATAGAAAACTCTTCAACATTCCTTTAAGAGAGTCTAGAGGTATCATCTAAATTATTCTTCAAAACACTTGAAGACAGGTTTCTGTTCCTTTGAATGTGACACAGAACAAAGACTAGGCCAAAACAGGATGGATTTAAGTGGTTTCCGTCACTCGTTTTCTCAACAAATATGTATCTGAGGGCTCAATGATGTAGGCGCACTAGTACATTTTGCAAGACTACCACCCAGAATTCTAGATCTCAGGTTTAGAACCAGATGCATCTTAAATTACCACCCTAAAACTAAGTCTATAGTACATTCTTGCCATGCCTGTCAAACACTTGGAGTTAGGAAGCAAAGGAGTAAAGCCAAATAACTGTGTGGTATTATGGTTCCTGGGGAACCATCACAAAGATAAAAGAGATATTGTTGACATAAGTACCATTTAAGAAGGTGCCTTTTGGTGTTGAATATACAAAGAGCCAAATTCTATATAGCACTATTATCTGCACACTAGATTCAGGAAGTCCAAGAAATTCCCTTGGGAAGCTGCAAATTGGACATTAGTTTAATCCAAACTACTTAAATACAATAATTTCTTAACAAATTTGAGCTCCTTTTGGATGGGAGAGATGAGGCTAATAGAAGATATTCTTGGATGAGTTCAAATACTTACTGCTCTATTGCTTGAGACTAGATTTCTTAAGGACCCGACTGCTGCTCTTGGACTTGCAATTAACCAAGCTTTGAAACCAATGGTACAGCTAATTGCTACCAGAAACATGAGAAAATTTTGGAAAATATCATGCTGAGAAAGAGAACATAACTGAGTCATGGCTAGGACATGCCACTAAAATTGGCCTGAAATATCAAGAGAAATGCCAGATTTTACATTTTCAAATGGATTTTGGACTTAAATGTTTACACAGGTGCTGCAGTTAACATAAGTAAAGCCTAAGCAGAATGAATCAAAAATATGTCTTCATCTAAAGGGAGAAGCTACTATTTAGGTCCAACTGATTATGATGTATTATTGTCATATTGTCCAATTCTTCAAAAGAAGCCAAGAATTAAACTTATATGTGAAATTCAATTCTGAAATGTATTCAACTAATTCAATTTTAAAAAACCTTTATGTGGGCCAAATAAAACTTATCTGCAGGGCTTCCACTTTATGGCTTCTGGTTCTTCCATCCTCCTAGAGATGGCCAGCTGATGAAATCTCTCCAATCTGAACACAAACCACTTTCTTCAGTTGGTCTACTTGCTGTTAGGAACTCAACATAAAAATCCCAGACACTCTCCATTTGGCAGCATACTGTTTTTAAGAAGTGCTGCTGCTGTTCACCAAAGAAACAGAGGTCTTGATGACTACGAATCCACAAAGAATCCTCAAACTGAGACTTAATAGATCAACGCCATTTTTCTTTTAGAGCATATTTCTATGTTAACTAGAAATGTGTTTTTAAAATAAAATTTAAATATACAAGTGAAAACTGTCCCCAATCTACACAAGGTATATCTTGAAACAACTTCTATCTTCCAGTAGTTTTTTTTTCTCATTATATGTAGAATTAGACAGAACAAGAAGAGTGATTTCAGTATGAATCTCACATTTTGAAAAGCTTGTTTTCAGTACAAGCAATTTTAAAAGACAGTTACAGGAAATCACAGAGGAAAAAAATTAGAAATGAAGAGAGGAGAACATAGGAAATAGAACTGAATGCAAAAGAGATTTAAGAGAGGTTATCAATAAAACATCTTCTTCCTTCAGAGCTCTTATACAAACAAAATTAAAAATATTAGGGGGCTCAGAAATGTTATAATCACATTGTGGTTCATAAACTTTAGACAAAGTGAATTAGGGTTCTGATATATCCAAATAGTAGGATATTCTTCCTGTTAGCTTTCTCAGAAACTAACAGGAAGAGTTAGAAGGGATGTTAAAAACTATTTCCTTCAAATCCTTAATTTTTAAAACTTACCTGGCAGGGGAGATACCATGATCACAAATCCTTAATTATCTATAGAGAGAAACATACTACTTTACCTAAATATGGTTAATGACAGAACCAAGACAGTCATCCAAATTTTTTAAAACATGCGGCAATGTCCTTTCCTTTGAATTATTATCTTTCCAGTTAAGTAAAGCCATGGATATATTACTACTCGTCATGTGCGTTATAACTGGTAGAACTGATGTTCCCTCTCTATCAAGCCCTGCCTATCGGAAATCCAGTCTTTGTTTTGGAAATTCAATAAAAAAATCTGTACATGGGCTTTGAGGAATTAAAAATTTAGAATCTCTTGCACTAGAAAAGCTTACATTCTGGTTAGCAAAGTAAGAAAGATATATAAAATTAAAATAAAAAATAAGCTAAAATATAATTTAAGTGTTATCACAAAACAGATTATTTAATTGTCCAAAGTATGAATCATATACCTGATACCTAATCTAGCTTTTTTTTTCTTTTTTTGAGATCAGGTCTCATTCTGTAACCCAGGCAGGAGTGTGGCGGCATGATTTTAGCTCACTGCAGCCTCGATCAAACTCCTAGGTTCAAGCAATCCTCCCACCTCAGCCTCCAGAGGAGCTCAGACTGCAAGTACAGGCCACCATGCTTGGCTAATTTTTTTAATTATTTTAGAGATGATGGTCTCACTATGTTGCCCAGGCTGGTCTCAAATTCCCAGCCTCTTTGAAAATTATAACTCCATTAATATTTTAAAGAAAAATATCTACCTTTCCAGAATTATTTAATGGAAAAACTTTAAATTTCAGTATAACACAAGGAAGAATAAAATATAGCATCTACAAGTGAAACAAGTTATTGTCTACAGTTTACTGAATACAGCTTTTTGTCCACAAGAGCACAAAGTATGCTTCTGCATCACTTTTCTATGGTACACATTAGCTATGAATCCCTCAGAGCATCGGATTATAGACTTAAAACAAGGTATATTAGCCAGCTTGAACACAGCAGAAATTTCTGAGATCAATAGACAAATATTTTAGAGTCAAAAAATACATTTTAAAAGAGAGAAAAGAAAGTTAGAGTTTTGTATAAAACAACTCCAACATTAGGAATAAAAGACATTTAAAACTATTTCAAAAAAAAAAAACTAACGAGTTTTCCAATATTTTCCTTAGGAATAATTAACAAGATAATGATTAAATAGTATTTTAAAATCTCTAGTAGGTATATTTTCTAAACAGTAATTATTTGCATTTGCCTCCTGGAACACTCTCTTATTCATGAAAATATTGGCTATGACAATTTTAAAGTAAGACACAATTCCAATATGAAATTTTTTTTGTCATATGAGTTTTATTAAAAGTACCTTTCTGCATATAAGTTTCCTATTAAATTAAACTTCTTAGCTTCTGCTTCTGGATGGGTTGGAATTAGTTTATCTAGGATTGAGGAGATTCCTGGGATGTAGGAACTTCAGTGCTAAACTGGAATAGCTGGTTAAACTGGAACAGTTGATCACTCTAGCTGGAGTAAATTTATGGCCAACCAGTGTTCCCACTGAAAAGCAAAAAAGCTAGATAATATACAGAAATTATTTATTTTAAGACAGCTAAAATCTGCTATGGCAATAAGAAATGGAGAAATTAAGACTCCAGTGGGGAGAATCTTAAAGAGGTGAGTTTATGTTTGCTGCTGATTTATCATGGAGGCATTTGCCAAGTCTAGGCAAAGGAAGTTAGTTTAGACTCCAGGATGCCATAGCAGAGCTTTTGATGGAAACCTAGGACTTTCAAGGTCAGTTTTCATTCAGGACATTTACAGAATTTTTGTACCCATGTGCAAAGACTCTGAAAAGTAAAGCAGAGTTTTTG
>CAUYSK010068909.1:0-27849 GCA_963575035.1 Avahi laniger | reverse complement strand
CTGAGCAAGAGCGAGACCCCGTCTCTACCAAAAATAGAAGGAAATTAATTGGACAGCTAAAAATATATAGAAAAAATTAGCTGGGCATGGTGGTGCATGCCTGTAGTCCCAGCTACTTGGGAGGCTGAGGCAGTAGGATTGCTTGAGCCCAAGAGTCTGAGGTTGCTGTGAGCTAGGCTGACTCCACGGCACTCACTCTAGCCCTGGCAACAAAACGAGACACTGTATCAAAAAAAAAAAAAAAAAAAAAACTACCTAAATGGTGCTCTGAGACCCTTGCTGAGGCAGTCTCAATAGGGTCCAGCCACGCCCACCTGGCATCAACAATATAGAATGAGGCAGTGCAAGGTGGGTTGAGTCAGGACTCTATTTCTCCTCCCCTGCTCCCCATGTAAGTGAGGCACAGGGGGAAGCTGAGTCTTCACCCCGACCTGGCATCAATGAGGAAGAATGAGGTGGTAGGAGGAGCTAACTGGCATTCTACTATCCTTCTCCTTTTCTCTGGTGTCAACAAGGACCAGCAAGTAGTTGAGGTTCTGTCCCTACTCTGCAGCAACAAAGTGGTATGGATCAGCCTTCCACTCCCTCTTTTCCTGGTGGCAATGAGGCCCATTGGAGAGCTGAGCTTACACGCCAACTTGGAGGCAACTAGCTGGTGCAAGATGGTGTCCCATTCACCTGAGGTGCCAGGGGGCCAAGGAGAGAGCTAGATTTCCACCCCATCCATCTGTAGTGAGGCACTGTGAGTCAGGCAGGCGGAGCCCAGTAGGAAGCTGGACATATATACACCCACCAGGCCCTTGCTCTGCACCTCGAAAAGGGGACTGCCTGCTCCAAAAAAAGATTAAATAGATGCAGAGTCACATAATATACTATCCAGAATGTCTAGGTTGCAACATCAAAAGCACTCAGCATAGTAGGAATCAGGAAAATCACAACTTGAATGAGAAAGACAGAGTATACATGCCAACACTGACATGAGCCAGATATTGGAATGAGCTGACAAGAATTTTAAAGCAGCCATCCAAAAATGCTTTAACAAGCAATTATTAATTTTCTTGAAACAAATGATAAAAGAGAAAATCACAACAAAGAAACAGAAATTATAAAGAAAAGAGCCAAATGGAAATTATCAAATTGTAAAATATAATCACAAAAATAAAAGACTCACTGGATGGGCTCAGTAGTAGAGATGACAGAGTGTGGAATCTGAACTCGAAGCCAGATCAATGGAATTTACCCAACAACAGGAAAACATACATAGATCAAAAAGAAAATAAACAGAAGCTTGTGGGTCAACGACAAAAGAGTTAAATTTGTAAGGCTATGAGAGAGTGGAACGGAAAGAGTATTCAACAAAATAATAGCCGAAAGAAAGCTCGCTTAATTGGGTGAAATACATAACCTACAGATTTCAAGAAGCTGAGAAAGCCTGAAGTAGGATAAGCTCAAAGAAATCCAAGAAATGTCATAAATTAAACTTCTAAAAACTAAAAGAAAAAAAAATCTTGAAAGAGCTAGAGAGAAATGACAGATTATTTACATTTTAAAAACTGTTGGAATAACAGAGGATTTTTCACCAGGAATCAGGTAGGCCAGAAGGAAGTAGCTCAACGCTTTTCAAACATTGGAAGAAAAGAACTGTCAATTGCAAATTCTGTCTGGTGAGACCATTCTTTAGAAATGAAAGGAAAATAAAGACATTCTCAGATGGAAGAAAGCTAAGAGAATTTGTTGCCAGTACACCTTCTTTCAGAGAAAGGCTAAACAAGTTGTCTGAATAGGAAGGAAATAATAAGAGAAGAAGGCTTGAAACTTCAGAAAGGAAAGAAGAACATTGAAGTGAGAGATCTGGTTTTTAAATTGCTACTTTCTACTAATTTTTTATGCACATCAAGATTTTCTTTGAACTATGTGGCCAAAAGAAAAGAGAATTGAAGTGGATGTCGAGCGGATCTGAGACAGCAGGCAATCGCTGATGTCTGTAAGTTCACGTTCTTATGTTCTAAATAACCTCGCTCTTATCAGTGATTAATTCTAAATCAGTAGAAGTTGCATATTTTTAACTGGACTCTCAATTTTCAATCCAGATGTGCTATTGTAAAATTTTGGCATATTTCAAAAATATTAATATCTTCTTATGTCCCTCTGCTCACAAGTATGATATGAATTTTTGAATTTATTATCAGAGTAACACACTTTTACTCTGAAAAAATTTATTTTATGTAGACAATAACAAAAGTGCATTATTTATTATTATTACTAATATGAAGATTCATATTTATATGGCTTAAATTTTATTTCTAAACAGCTAGTAAGAGGTGACTGCAATTTTCAAATTTGGAACGGTACGCTATTATAAAGCTATTGAGCCACTGCTGTCCTTATTTGGATTAATCACTGTAAAGCTTTGGCATATAAACGTTGAAACAGGCATCTCAAAGTGAACAGGAGCAGGGAAGCTGAAATAAAACCCTGCTGATTCATCTAAAAACTGGCAAACCTTAAAGGATACATATACAGTCAATACCAGAAGCAAATTTACAAGACAAACAACTTAACACAGGGAATGCCAATTTCACAAACAATGAACAAGTGATGCATGCTTCTTTTCTTCTAAAATGTTGTGCAGTGAATATACAGTGATTTGACAAGGACTGCAACTTCTAACACTTTGCTGAAAGACAATTCTCCATGGATCTCTCATGTTTCCACATGTGTTGCAAGTAGAGGCACTGATTGATTTTATGCTAGACTATGTTTGCAAGGATAATTTTGTAGCCAAACAGCCTTGGAAATTACAGCATCTCCTTGCAGAGCAATGAATAGGTTCACTTACAGCCTTGGAAGATTGAGATAATGCCTCCCTCTGGAGCAAAGGGCAGGTGTCCATTCTGCCCGTTATAGAAGAATGATGTTTCCTAAGCTCTGGGTTCTCCTCCTGTAACACAGCACAGGAGGCAGGTGTCACCTGTCCTTCTTTGTGTCACTCTGTGGGAACTGGGACTCAGGAAACTGGCTCAAGAACTGCTAATTCTACTGCTGCTGCTATTGCTGTGATTAATAAGGTTCTTTTTCTCTGTTAGGGAATGAAGACTTCCCACAAAGAAAACCCCAGTTCAGGAGGGTGTCATGGTGAATCTTATGAAAGGTAAGGAAGAAATGACACCACTTTTATACAAAATCATTCAGAAAACAGAAGAGGGACAAAAACGTCCTCAGTTATTTTATGTGATCTGTATTAGTCTGATGCTAAAACAAGATGAAGACATTGCAAGAAATGGAAACAACAGACCAATATCCTTCATGAATTTAGATGCAAAAAACTCCAATAAAAATTAGCAAATAAAACCCACCAATATATAAAAAGGCTAATCCATCATAACCAAGTGGGGTTTATATCAGGAATGGAAAGTTTGTTTAAAATTAGAAAATCAAACTGTATTTCACTGCATTAAAAGACAGAAATAAAAACCATTGTCTTAGTGTGCTCTAGTGGCCATAACAATGTAGATTGTGTGGCTTCAGAAACAGAAATTTGTTTTCGCATAGTTATGGAGGCTAAAAGTCCAAGGTCAAGGTTCTGGCTGATTGGATTTCTGGCAGGGGCTCTCTTTCTGGCTTGTAGACGGCTTCATTCTTGCTGTGTGCTCATGGGGCCTCTTGGTGTATCATGTGGGAGGAGAGAGAGATCTCTAGTGTCTCTTCTTATAAGGACACTAATCCTATTGGATCAGGGCCTCACCTACATGACCTCGTTTAACCTTAATTACTTTCTTAAAAGGCCCCATTTCCAGATGCAACCACACTAGGGCTTGGGCCAGGGCTAGGGCTTCAAACAATGAATTTTGAGGGGACAAAATCATTCATTCATGATATCATATGATTATCATAATAGAAGTAGAAAAAGTATTTGATACAATTCAATATCTATGCATGATATAAACTTGTAGCATGCTAACAATAGAAGGGAACTCTGCTTTTGCATGAGATGCAATATAAAAATCTCTGCCTAACCCACTGAAGACACCATGTGGCAAAATTCCACGGGGATGCCAAATGGCCAGTCGCTGGGGATAGAGGATTTTGAAGCTTTGATTGGCCAGGCCTGATCACAGGGCCCATTCCTGGAGCTGAGGATTGAGCCTACCTCCTTTCAAAATATCTGGGCGTGGGAGAGGGCATGAACCATAGAGACAACTGACACAAAATGACTAGAAGGATGTGTAGATGTCGAATGGAAAACAGCAAAGGTTACTTGCCTAATGTTGAATGCTCAGTGAGTGGCAAAGTCTAGCTGAGAACCCACAGGCATCTGACTCATCGTCTAGGGGTCCTTCTGTTGCACCAAACTGGCTTCTCACAAGTGCCTGCACCTCCACTAACTAATCCCAGGACCTCTAAATCTCAGAGCTATGGACATGTCTGCTCCCCGGATGTATTAATGATCACTTTCACATTGAAAGTTACTGAAATATATGCATGCACACATAAATAAATGCATAGAAAAAAGTCTGGAAGGATACATACCATGCTGTTAACATTGGTTACCCCAGAGAGAGGGGAGAGAATAGGGACGAGGGAAGGAGGGTTTGTGCTCCTGACTCTGCATTCCTGTACAGTCTGAACTTTGTACACATGTACACTCCTTGATTACTTCTTCAGCCTCCCTTGTCGTAGTGTCCCCGTCTGCCCTCTCACATCCACTTACGGGATTTACCAGAAGTAATAATCCTGTTGTGCCATAACCCATTGGTTATGGGGCTCTGCATTGCTCTCAGAATAAAGTCCAATCTCCTTAGTGTGGCAAATGTGGCACCTCCTCCTGACAATCTGACCAGCTCATGTCCTCACCAATCCCCTCCACCTCCTCCCAGACCCACCTCCAAGCACTCTCTGCTCCTCACACTTTCCCAAACATGCAAGTCACTAATTGTTTACTCAACAGACTTCTAACCTGCACGTGCTGTTCTGCCTGTAATTACCTCCCTGCATCTACCTTCACCCATGGTGCATTCTCTTCAGCCTTCAGGGACTGCCCCAAGAGTCACCTCTTTATGAAGTGTGCCATAAGCCAAGCCCTCATGTAGAGCTGGTTCTGACCCTCCTCTGCTCCCAGTCCCCGTCTTTCTGTCCATACCGTCATAGGCAGGCTGTTCTGTCATTACTGTCTCCTTG
This sequence comes from Avahi laniger, assembly GCA_963575035.1. NCBI lineage: Eukaryota > Metazoa > Chordata > Mammalia > Primates > Indriidae > Avahi > Avahi laniger. The sequence goes on along the minus strand of CAUYSK010068909.1, from coordinate 22,671 downwards.
CCTGTCTTTCTCTCCTACTGGACTGAGAGTTCCTAGAAGCTAGGTTCTGTCTAATGGATGTTGGTGTCCTCTATGCCTATCTCAGGGCCCTGAACAAGATAGGCCCTCCATAAATGTCTGTTAATTAATAAATAAATCTGGCCAGGGAATTGTCTGGGCTGTCTGTCCTTACTGAGAGGGGAAGGAGTAAAGGCTAGATGCCTGTGGGCCTGGTGACAGAAAACAAGGCCTGACTCAGACTCACTCTGTTGCCCAGGCTGGAGTGCACTGGCCCAATCATAGCTCACCATACCCTCAAATTCCTGAACTCAAGTGATCCTCCTGCCCCAGCCTCCTGAGTAGCTGGAACTACAGGTATGCAAGATCATGCCTGGCTAATTTTTAAAACATTTTTTGTAGAGACATGGTCTCATTATGCTGCCTAGGTGGATCTTGAACTCCTGGACTCAAACAATCCTCCCACATCAGCCTCCCAAAGGGATTATAGGCATGAGCTACCGCACCTGGTCTCGACTCCTTTCTGAGCTGACTCATATTTTAGGATTGTTTCTCTGGAAAGTGGGTCAATAGAATTAAAGCCTCAGGAAAAACAGAAATCCCTCCTCCTTTCCTTCTCTTTCTTTTTTCTCCTTTCTCCCAGCCAGGAAGCCACACTCATCTAGTGGTGTGCTGGTAAATGTTTAACAACTGTGTCTCCAGAAGAAAAGAAGCCCTGATTTGTAGTGCTTGCCAATTTCTGTGGTGTAAATATTCCCACCATGATCAATTTCAGGCTACCAGCGTGATGTCACTGAATGTGGAGCTGGGAAAAGATGTGTGCAATCAGCTCTCTAATGTCAGTATGAGCTGGCTCAAGCCAGCTGCACAATGCAGGAATGTGGATCTAGGCTTCGAAGGCACACCAATCAGATATGGGTTCTGAATCTAGTATTTATTACCTGGGCAAATTACTTAATAGTCATGCATCCCAGTTTCCTCATCTGTAAAATGGGGATAATAATAGTAATAATGCATGTCACTGAGTTGTGAAGAGTATTCAGGCAAATGTATGCAAAAGTCTTGTCTGATATGTCTAAGCATTCCATGCAAGGTACTTAATATTAGTTATTATTATAATGTTAAAATCACACACTATAATAGCTCCTCCCTTTGCTTTCCAAATTTTGCAATAGACTGGCAGTAAAAATAAAAATTCTCCAGCCCTCTGAGATGTCTGGATCATTTCTTGTGACAGTCACAAGTTGGGAACAAATGCAGATGCTGACAGAGCATGGGAGGTTCAGCCTTTGGGGATCCCAGTGGCTGGAAAGAAACAAGAATTGCAAAGATGAAATGACTTTCTTCTCTTCTTCACTCAAAATAGATTTTTGGCTAGTAAACATTCTTCAGTGACCCCTTAACAACCTTGAGGAAAATAGATAATTTAGGCCATAAAACAAACTGCATCCTGATGCATGATGTGGCTTACAAATGAAAGGATAACTTTCATCTTTGCCAGGCGGGAAAGAAAGAGAGCAGTTTCCTGAATGAAGGAGAGAGGTGGGTTACAAAATGCCTCTCATACCCAGTGGCTTTTGTATCCATAGGGTCTTGTTCAGCAACTGGTACATGGTAGGACATGGGGAAATACTTGCAAAGTCAACATAAATATGCATTGAACATCTGTTTTATAACAGACATCACGCTCAGTGTAGGGACACTGTGGCAGGACAGTGGTGCCCAGTTTACTCTGGTTACTTTATAGCCGATGCCAGAGACATGAGTCTGACACAGTGTTGGGACACCTTTGGTGGATCCTTGAGGTGAGGCCCAGCAGAAATGTGGGAAGGAGGAAAAATTGGAGACGAGAGTAGAGTTAAGCTGAACTCAGTCTGAGAAGAGCCTTGCCGTGGATGGAATTGTGTCCCCCCAATTCATATGTCGAAGCCCTAATCCTCAAGGTGATTGTGTTTGGAGATAAAGCTTTAAGGAGGTAATTAATGTTAATGAGGTCAGGAGGATGGGATCCTAATCCAATAGCATGGTGGCCTTGCAAGAAGAGAGAGAGAGAGAGAGAGAGAGAGAGACACCACTAACTCTCCCTGCACAAGCACCGAGGACAGGCCACGCGAGGACACAGTGAGAAGGCAGCTGTCTGTTAGCTAGGAAGAAGGTCTTCACCAGAAACCAAATTGACCAAAACCTTGATCTTGGACTTCCCTGCCTCCAGAACCATTAGAAACAAATTTCTGTTGTTGAAGCCACTTGGTCTGTGGTATTGGTGCTAGCAGCCTGAGCTGACTGAGACAGGCTTCATGTGTCTTGTGAAACAAAGAGGGAGACTTTCCCATTGGAGGAGATGGGTGCCAGTCAAACGTGCTTACACAGGGTTGGGATATGCTCAGATTGTGTTACGGAAAGACGGTTCTGGATGCAGAGTGAAGAGAATTTGGAAGTAGAGAAACTGAAGGCAAATGAGCCCAATAAAGAGGGTCTAACATGAGCCTGGGCAGAAATCACAGAAGTTGAATGGGATGTAGCAACAGGGACTCAAGGGGGAGGGATGGATTTTTGAGTCACTTAACAGTTAGAGTTGTCTGAGACTGTTTGCTAAAGGAAAGTGAGGGGTTTAAGCTGATTTCCAGATCCAAGAGAAGGTAACTGTGTGAACGACACCTTCGATGAAATCCAACATGCTGGAGAAGGAGTTTGAGAAGATCATGAGTGAGTGAGTGGGCTGCTCGCCAGGGCGAGATCCTGTCGAAGGTATGCAAGTGAGGATGGATAGCAAAAACACAGGCTAAATGAGGATACAGCCCTGCTGTCCAAACACCTACAAAGATGCAGGTACAAAGATGCAGGTACAGGTGCCTGCAGCCGGCCGTCTGTACATGATTGTTGAATTTAATTGAATTAAAACTCAATATGCTGCACTGAGCCAAGGTCCTAATTTCAATCAGTAAGGGAAAAGAATCTCATTGTCTGGCAACAGCATTGGTCTCCTAGTTCCAGACTCACAGGATAGCAAATCTGTCTCTGAAAGGGGGAAATGAATAAAAGGAGAATGAACACCTACTCTCTTTTCAGAGAGGGAGTGCTCACCTCCCTTTGGGCTCCGTGCAAGTGAATGTGGATGGAGGCTGGCTCTGAGATGTTTGCACGTTCCCAGCTCTGACAGATGCTGGGGATAGACTCGCCACGCCCTGCTCCCCTGGAATCCACTTCTCTGCCTTGCCTGACTCTGCGCTGATAGTCTGCTCTTCCCAAACTCACAGGATCTCAATGAAGATACACATCTCCTTGGAAGGGGGAGCTTGGAAGGGAAGCACTCTGCGGAAACTATTTCTGTCTGTGCCTTCGTGTGACTGCCATGTGAAAGCACGCATCCATTAAAAAAAAAAACAAAAAAAACAAAACTCTTGCTCAGGTTAGAGCTCTTCCTGTTACCCTTTTGACTCCTGAAGCGTTGCTGCTCTGGCTGGGAAAGCTGTGAAGCCGGTTCAGAGACAGCAGGGCCCGAATCGCCAGGTCACCATCAGGTGAAGGAGCTGGAGGCGTGGGGCCCGCTGGGGTGTCCTGGAGAGCATCAGCTCCAGCTGTCAGGCCTAGGCTCTCTCCTAAACACGGTCTTGGCAAGTAATTGCACTGTCGCCGAAGGATATTAGGCTAAAGTGCATCCTAAAATTGATCTTCTCTCTCCGGGAACCGACAGATTGTTGAGATGTTAATGGGAATTACTAGCGTCTGTGTGTGCGTGTGTGTGTGTGTGTGTGTGTGTGTGTGTGTGGCAGGAGTGTGCTCATGTTCTCAAACGGATGCTACAGCACAAAACAATAACACAACCACAGATCTAGAGGAACCGTAGCAGCCTGACATCTCATTCCATTCTACCATTTCACGTCTTCAGCCAAAGTGCTTGGAGTGCTAACTTTGTGCTAGGTACTGGAAATGCAGGGCTCAGGTGTGGCTGGGGGTGGAAAAGGGTAGCAACTAACAAGCCTACATTTGTCAAGCACTCACAGTGTTTTGAACACAGTATGTATTATCTTGAAGCTACCATTTCATAAGAACCACAACTGACTTTCCAGACACCGTGCTAAACACTTACAGGTATATTGCTTTTAATTTTCCTAAATAAACCTGGAAGGGAGCTATGCATGGTTTTCATTTTACAGATGGAGAAACTGAGGCTCGGGTCAAACCAGAAGTCACCCAGCTGCTCGGACTCTGAAGCTCATATGCTTAGCCTGTACACAGTACCGCCTCTTTGCCTCCAAAATAGCGTTAACGATGCCTCCTTTGCAGAACTGAAGATCATCTTCACTCATTCAAAGATCACTTTGAAGATAATTGATAATGCATTTGATGCTTAGCATGGGGCCAGTGTGTGGCAGGCCCTCATCGTGACCCATCGTGCTGTTTCTAAAAAGTGGAATCATGTTTAATCCAACCTGGGCTCCAGACCTCTGGGGTGGGGGCGTCTCAGGACGAGCTCCTTCAGCCTCTGTCCCTCCCTCCACGGCCCTCTCTCTCCCCTCACAGCCCAATAGCCCTCTTCTCGTCATTCCTCACTGAGAGAAAATGAAAACCAGGCCTCATGTCAGAGTTATGACAGCTGGGACTGTATCTTTTCCATCTCTGTATCTCCAGAAGGGACTGGAATGGTGCAGCTATTAAATATAAATAGTTGCTGAACTGAACTGTGCACCCTTTCAGCCTCTGGGATAACAAAGGTTTTCCACTCTTCCTCCCACTGATTTCACCACTCTGAGCACCTAAAAAAGGCACCATCTTGTCCTCATGTTGAACCTAAGTGGTGGCCATTCTCACCCCTGTTTTTATACCTGAGTTAACAGACAGGCTCAGGGAAGGTAGTGGCTAGTACTTGGTTGTCCGGCACAGAAAACAGCCTCTGTGAGATATTGTGCATGGGCAAGAAGCACCTTTCCATCCTGTGGGTGGCGAGAGGTGGTTGGCAGGGGTGGGGGTGGGGTTTAGGGCTGATCTCCAAACCCACTTCAAGCTTTGCCACTCTCACTCACTTCTGTGGTCTCTGCTAAATTGCTGCAATGTGTGCTCCTTGGCACCAGCCCTGGAGACCACCCAGGCATTGAGGCAAATGCAAAATGCAGCCCCTGACCTCAGCCCAAAGTGGGTGTCTTTCTGAGCCAAGCATACCCTGTGGTCTCCTTGGGTACTGAGCTCCCTCCTAGGTGACCTCCCAGCACGTGAAACCAAGAGCACCGACATGCATACCAGGGCCCAGTGGGGATCTGGATGGCAGCTTCTGCAAGCTGAGGACACTTGCCACCTTCCTGGCACCTACTGGGATGGCTGTGTTCCTGGGAATGCAGTGGTCCTGCTTCATAAAACTACTGTCTTTCTGCAGAGTTGGGTGAGAAAACGGATTCTTGCAAGTCAGAAAATTTTTAAACTTAGGAGAACTTGTGTTTTTTAAGGTATCATCCTGAAATCCTTTTGTACAGAGTGGTCCTGCCCTCATATGCCCCTCTTTATAAATCCTAATGTGTGTACAGTATTTTGGACTTGCTTTGTGCCCCATTTCATTGCTGCGCCCCAGATAAGTCCCACAGAGCAGGAGGTGGAAGACCTCAGCCCTTCCTCTTTGGCTGTTTGGCCTTGACCTTGGGAGAGCCCCCTAACATCTTAGTCTTACTGTTAAATGATATGGTGCGTTTAAAATGACAGTACACTACCAAACACTGATTAAACATGTAACAAATGGTAGTGTTTTGGGACAGAGAAAGTACTTAGAGTTTTCTTCTCAGCACAATTGAAATATTACCTGACCTGCCTCCTTGTGGGATTTTTGAGAGTATAGATCACTGGACAAATTAAGACATTATTTATTCATTCATTCAACACATCCTTTCGAGAGTCTATTAGAAATTTATGTTCTATTAGGAAATAAATGATCACAACATAGTTTGGTGACTGTTTTTATGGAGGTAAGCAAGACGCAGAGCGGTCATGCAAAGTGTGCTTGATTTCCCTGGGGAAGCGGAATTGGCTTGGCAGAGCAGATATGCATAATGGCTAATGTGTATTGAGTTCTGACCACGTGCCAGACACCAGGAGTCTGCCAGGCAGATAAGCATGGGAGGAGGGCGTGGACAAAAGCACAGAGGAATTAAAGAGAGCACATTCACGGAAGACTCTGTGGTCAGTATTAGATTATTAATAACAGAACATTGCTGCAGGATTGCAGGAATGACTCATGTAGATGGGACCCCCAGCGCCTCTTATTCTTGCTTCTGTCTGTAGCCTTGAGGCTCTCAGACAGGGTGGTAGCGCTTCCCAGGGGGGCATCTGAAAATGTTGGGGGGGCACTTTTTGACTGTCACCACGAGGGAGTGCAGTACTAAAGGCATTTAATGCCCAGGGCCCAGGGATAGTAATTGCCCCGCAATGCACAGGATTGTCCCACACGATGAACAACTGGCCTGCCTGGAGCATCAGGGCACCTCCTTTGGGCCACACTGTGCAGTCCTTCCCTATTCTTTCTACCACCCAAATCAACTAAAATGTTCTAAATAATTGCCATTTCACTCCCTGGCCCTTGGATTATATTTGGCTTCAGAATCACCTTTTTGTTTTCTTGATTTAGAGTAGCAGGGCTGGCGAAGAAGATCTAATTAAGTTTCATGGTTCCCTGGTTGGAGCCACTTCATTCCCCCAGTGCTGAGGAGTGTCGATTTCACAGCCCAAACGCCGCAGCAACTGATCGCTACCATCCCGCTATTGCCTCTGCCCGGGTTTGGGCCCTGCCCTGCCTTCTGGGATTCTAGCCACCTCCCGCCTCTAGGCCACCGCTCCATTCACTTCTCGCCTCTGTTACTGGAGAAATCGTCTTTCCCAGTGCAGATGTGATTATCTCCCTTTCTGCTCTTCCCATTACCTCTGGGACCAAGCTGGGGCCCCAGATTTCTGGCCCTGTGCCCCGTCCAGGCTCTCCTAGGAGACAGGACAGCCCAGTGGCTGGGGATGGTCTCAGAAGTAGGCTATTGGGACTCCCAGCCCTGCCTTGCCACTTACTGGCTGGTGACATTGAGAATTCACTTAATCTTTCTGTGACTCAATGTCTTCCCATCCATAAAAGCCACATCATTAATTATGTCAGCCACAGCAAGAATTAAGTGTTTTCATTTGTGTTTAAAGCACATAGAACAGTGCCTAAGTGGGGGATTATTAAGTTTTTTTGTTCTGTAGACCCTTTCTCAGAGTAATGGATTAAATACATAAAATGAAATACGTAGGATTATAGAGGAAAAATGATGATCAAAATGTAAAAAAAAAAACCATCCATCTTATTTATGAAATAGAAATATATGTGCTTTGTTGAGGTGTTAAATAATAAGATCCAGCAGCAGGTCTATTGTGTTGTAATACAATACAAATGTATTGCACTACCCACACTGCCGTGGTTTGTTTCCTACATTGAAGAAAGAAGGAAGATCAAAGTTTCAGTTAGAGGTTAGTTAAAAAAAACAAAAACAAAACCCAAACCACGACATAGCTTTTGTTCTCCTTCAAGTGCATGGATCCCTCCTGAATTATCGAGTCCCTCGAGCAGTCTGTACACCCCAATTTAAGAACTTCTGGACTAGGGCACAGTAGATGATATAAACCAGCTAAAAAGCAAGGTGGCAATTCAGTACCAACAGAAGCCAGGAAGGCAACATGAAGGAGGGAAGTGGGCAGCTGTAAGAAAAACTCAAGCCCGCCCCAGCACAGCGGGGGCACAACAACACAACAGGGCACGTGCTGCTTGGCCTGCAAGTCATTCTAAAGAAATAAACATATGCCAGCCTCTTGCAGGGAAGCTGGAAGTTAAAAAAATCTTGCTAAGATCCCCTTCTCGCCATTCTGGGTTTGGAATATTGTCAAGCAGTTTAGCGTTTGATATGTATGTCTACGCTGTGGGCCCCAAACGTACTTGTTCTTGGGCCTCCTCGGACCTGCACGGCTGTCCAGTTTTGCCATTGTACAAAAGCACCATATCCTTGCATATCTTGGGCCTGATCAGACGTAGTCCTTCTTCCCAGATGCCTGGCTCTTTCTTCAACTAGCTAACGCTAACTGGTCTTTCCAGATCCAGCTCCAGTGTCTCTTGTCCAGAAAGTTCCTTAGACAAGGCTTCCAGGGCCTGGGTAGCCCAGGCCTCTCCTTCTCACAGAGATCTCAGGCCTCTGTCAGAGTGTGCATCACACTTTCCCTGTACTTGTGTGATTTCCTGTCTGCTTCTCTAACTAGAGTGTGAGTGTGCTGAGGGTGCTTCGTGAATGTTCTTTTGAAGGAATGAATGAATTAAAGGAATGAATTGACTGATTCAGATAGCATGACTTCCAAGGTGCTTTTGAGTCTAAAGATGATTCCAGGGATGGATTCCCTGATATTTCGATAGGCTCAGCCCTTGCTCATAGACCCGGCTGGTACAATGGGACACAGCCATCGTTCCAATTTGATGAGCGTAAAACGTGACTGTGAAATAGTGATATTGCTTTCAGATTCCCACGTCGAGTTCCTTTGATAGTCTCCACGAGGCAAATCTCCCTCTGAGGGTGGATTTGATTTTTTTTAATAGACATAATTTATTCAGAACTGCTTCTTATGAATAAGATGAAAGAACGAGCTCAGAAACACCATTTTGGCACCCCAAAATGAAATGGAAGCCTGTCTGTGAGGTAATAAAACTGATTTTCTCACTTGGCCTGTAAACCAGCTGTAAGGGTAATTTCCAAAGAAACATTCCAAACACGTCTGAAGCAAAACAGCATCATTAGGATAAGCCTACAGCTTAATAGCAGAGGGGGAGAATGCTTCGGAAGGACCAGCTCTCATTTGGGAGGGTTAGGTCTGGTATGTTACTTTAAAAGATCAGCCTCATTATGTTATGAAACAAATCTAGCATTTGCAGAGGACTTAAATTTTCAAGGGGCTTTTGTCTTTGTTATCGCTTTAGACCCCATAGTAATTCTGTAAAAGATTAGGGGCAAGGATTATCATTCCCATTCGGCAGGTGAGGAAGAGGAGGATCAGGGAGCTTGATGATTTTCAAAAAGTCACAGAACAGGAATGAGGCAGAGTCACCCCACACTTGCCCAACCTGCTCATCAAGGAGACATAAAGAACATGCAAGGCACACGCACGAGAGCCCTCGCAGTTGCTGTAGGGCCGCTGCTGGTCCTCGCTTGGGGTGAGACAGGGGATGCGCACGTTTCCCAAGAATCTGCCCTGTGTCACACCCACACACTTACCTTGTCTGAGGGTCATGATGGGGCATGGGCTGTGGGTCAGATGGCCGAGTTTGCATCCCAGCTCTACCACCAGCTAGCTGTGTAGCCTTGGGCACATCACTTACCTTCTTCATGCCTCAGTTTCCTCCTCTGTAAAGCATGGATAACTACTCAGAGTGTTGCAAATGATGTGTTAACATATGTAAGGTAGGTGAACAGTGCCTGTTCTACCACAACTAATTATTATTTTATTTGAACTTCTCAACAACCATTAGATGTCTGTGGTATTACTCCCCCAAATTATAGATGGGTAAATTGAGGTTAAGTAATTTGCCCAAGGTCCGAAAACTGGGACTAGTTTTCTGTATGCAACAATACTCCAGACTATACCCTCTTGATTCATGTGAGCTCTCAAATTGTGCTCACTGATTGGCAGGTGACCATGCTCATGTTAGTTATTTTGTAGATGCAGGCAGTAAAACCCATCTTTTCCTTTAGTACTGTTCCAAGAAAATATGTCTGAAAGTCAATGTTTGAAAGTCAAAGCCTATCTTTATATACCACCGAGTGGTCTCCATCCTTGGAAGACAACAAAATATAATTGAATCCCCAACTGTACTTCACTTTACAACACAGTCTTCAACAATATCCTTTCAGAAAAACCATGGACATGTTTTGCTTGTTTCCTTCATAATTGAATCCACAGCCCATCCTCCTGAGGCTCAAGATTCCCAACTTAAAGCGTGCCCAGTGCCTTCCATCTCTGTTTCAAATGTCTTAAGTTTATGAAATCTACGCTTCACACTGTTACACCAGTGCTGTCATTTTCCCCAGTGTGGTTCATTTTTAGAAAATAATGAATGCAGCTGGGAAGGGAAGGGAAGCTGGAGGATGGGGAATGAAAAGAAGTTGGTTAAGGGCACAAAAATACAGTTGGATAAAAGGAATAAGTTCAGTATTCAGTAGCATAGTGGAGAAATTATAGTTAATAATTTATTGCATATTTCAGAATAGCTAGAAGAGAAGAACTGCAATGGTCCCAACACAAATAAAAGAAATGTTCAATAAATGTTCGAGGTGATGGATATCTAATTACCCTGATTTTATCATTACACATCATATACAGGTATCCAAATATCAAATGCACCCCCAAAACATGTACAACTATTATATATCAATAAAAAAAGAAAAAAGGGAAACAATGAATGTAATACTGGTAGAAACATTCAAATAATTGAACAAGCAACCACTGCAGTACAGGTATGGCAGCTGTGTCAACATTGAGCTGTTGGCTCTCAGGCCACTCCATCATGTAACAGCCTGAATTGTTCATTCGTAACACAACTCTAAAATTCTGTGTTAAACACAGTAAAGGGAAGCAATAGTTTATGTCAAATATGAAAAGAAGGAAGCAGTAAGAATGAGTGAAAAAGAGCAGATGTCTTAGGAGCAAGGAACAGTAGAGGTGAATAAAGCACCCTACTTTGTCTAACTATAAAATGTTCTCCAGTTAAAGGACCTTACCAAGTAGGGATCCCCAAATTAATCAGCTCATTGAGTTTTTCAGGACTCTTTGTGTTGTAAGTCATAGAAGACTCAATTTCTGGTGGATTTTAAAAACTTGTCCACTATTTTTTTTCCCCCTCCCTTCTCTTGTCTTGGCTTCCCTGTGAGTAGAGTATAGTTTTCTTCCTGCATTGATTTTAGGCTTTGGCAATGAGATTTGCCTTGGCCAATAGAATGTGGCTGGAAGTGGCTATGTGCTAGTTTCAAGCCGAGGTCTTAAGGGGAAAATTTCCACCAGCTCTTTGGAACTTCCTCTTACCACCATGAGAAAAACACGCACCAAGGAGCATTCATTCCTTTGGTCTGGAAAGACAAATGAAGAAGACCTGAACATAACCAGAGCCTGGAGTTCAGCCTGGCCCAGTTGACCAGAGAGTGTCATATAAGCAATTTTGTTGTAAGTCACTGAAATTTGGGAATCACTTTTTATGCAATATTAACACAAGAACAACATAAAAACCTGACTAAAACACAAATCAAGCTAACTTAAAGGGAAAAAATATTTGCTCATGTAACAAGTCTGCTATGTCAGGGACTCAAATTACGTTGCCTTTCTCCAACAATTTATCCATCCATTCATCTATTATTCCACTCATTCATCCATCTGACTATTCATCTATCTATTTTTTGCTCCTACCTGGCTCCGCTTCTCTTTGTGTTTTGATCTCATTCCCTTCTTATGGAGGAAGGTCCACATTGTGCCTTTGCTCAAATGTAATTTGCAGAATATTATTCCGATGAGATGCTCTGGGAGAAAGAAAGGTACATGGTCTAACACACTGGATAAAGAGTGTATATTACATTCCAGTTTAAGAGATTTACAAGGCATTTTTGGCAAATAAACAAACCTAAACAAAAATACTATGAGAAGTTCTGCTGGTAGATAGACCTTTCACATGATTTATTTAATGTAGCACTTTCCATGTTTATCTGACCATCACGTAACTGTTTTGGCTGTTAAAATCTATTGATAATTCTTTGGTGTACACTTGGGAAGAAATGGTGGTAGAGTCAGGGGAGCACTGACCTGGGAGACAGGAGACTCATGTTTCAGTCTTAGCTCTTCTGCAAACGTACTCTGCACTGCCTTGGGGAAATCACATCCCCTTCCCAGGCCTTAGATCCCCATTCACAAAATGAAAGAGTTGAATTAGTTGGCCTTTTTAGACTCTCCTGGGGCCAACAATCTGTAATCCCAGCAGTACACCATATTTCATGGAAGTCAGGGTGATAACAGCCTTTCAAAGGATGGTGAACTGTTGGCCAAGAAAGTACCATATGGGACTGTGGAGACTATTCAATCAGTTTTCACTTAAGGCTCAAACATTATGCTCCAACACATTCAGAGTGAAGAGGGTGGTGGAGATTTAGCAGTGGCAGCTCTTGCTTACTCAAAATTGCCCGTAGACATGGAGCCTCAGTCCCAGATTCCTGTGCACATTCCATGTTTCTACTCCCCTCAGGTGGCACAGAGAGCCCCTCTCCCTTATGCCTTTGTTCTTTGTCCCCATTCCCCACAACTCCTCAGTCCTTTAAACCTCCTGCATCCCATTCCATCCCCCACTCTCTTCCTCTTGTGTGCAGCCTTTGGAATGGGCTGTACCAACAGCGTTTGGTTCAGCTGCGGGGTGGGGGAGGAGGGGGAGGAGAGTCTGCTTTGAATCCTGTATTAGTCAGGATGCTTTTGGTGGCAGAAACAAAACCCTGACTCAAGCTGGCTTAGACAATAGGGAATTGATTATCTCACATATCAGGAATTCCAGGGGTAGGGAGGATCCAAGGCTAGTTGAATTAGCCATTCAACAATGGCATTCACGACCAGTTTCTATCTCTGCTTTGCCATCATTAGTTGGCTTCTTTCTCTAGCTTGGAACAATATGGCGGCAGCAGTTCTGAGCATCATACCCAGATGTGACAAGATCTAGAGGGAGAAGCATCCATATTTTTCCATGATTCTTTCTTAGGAGCAAAGATATTTTTCCCAAAAGCCCCTAAACCACCGCCCACCCTGGAAGATATCTCCCCAAGTTTTATTAGCCAGAATTGGGGGATCACTATTTTTTAACCAATCACTGGCAGAGAGAACAGGATTAGTCTTGGATCAATGAAGCCCCTCCCTAGAGATGGGCATGAGGTCAACCACCACCGAGGCTGATGAAGGAGAGAGAACAAAACCTGAATTTTGTTAGGAAGGAAGAAGAGAGGCACAGATGCTGAGTAGGCAACCAATAGTAAGATCTTAAGAGTAGAAAAGGGAAGGAAGAGGTCCTTAGAATAATCCGGCCTCAATTAAACTGCCCAGCTACAAATATTAACCCATTGCTCACATTTCTTTTGTACTACATCATGCTAAAAGAATATCAGTCTCCTTCCTAGCCCTGAGTTATGTGACAAAAGACCTTTTCTTACTTTAGCATCTATCCATACCAGACTCCAGGAAAACAGGAAGAAAATGCAATCTGCCCTATTAGTCTATTTATGCTAGCTATGTTTTCCATATTTTAACAGCTTTACTACTCACCTCCTCTTGGGAGTAGCCAGTCCCTTTCTGGTGTGATGACCCTTTGCTCCAGTGTGAGGGCAGCATGGTCCTTATTTCACAAACTATAAAATATTGTACAAAGTAGCTGTTTAGTATAGGCTCACATCTCTGGCTTTATGGGCAAGCTGATGAGAGTTGGAATCTTACCTCTAGCATGTCCTAGAAATGGAATACAGGGCAAGTTATTTCACCTCTTTCTTCCTCAGTTTGCTTCTCTGTAACAGAGAGATAATAATAAGAGTTCCCATTTTAGAGAGTTATTGTGAAGATTAAAGAAGAGAGAGCACATAAATGCCTTAGCACAGTGCCTCACACCGGGAAAGTACCTACTAACCATTGATTGTTGCTATTTTCATGATTATAGCTATTATTATGACCTTATCTAGAAAAATCCCAAAGCAGCCAATGGAGCCACATTTATGATCCCCACACCACTGAGAGTGGGCTTTTTCCTTCCTGATGGCGCTCAGTCGGGACTCCTCATCCTGAGGGACACAGCATCACATAGCATAAGGAGGGAAGCCAAGAACTCAAATGACGCTTGATTCAGCAGAATGACTTGGGCTGCCAAGTACGCTTTTGGAAAATTTCTTGCTCCCCCTCCTGGAGCATATTTTGGACGCCTACTTGTCATATTGCAAAGTGGATGTGACAAAACAATCTGGGAGCTCACTGACAATTATTCCCTTCATGCTGAGGCTCAGAATCTCTTGGCTCAGGGTGTGCTGTCCGCCTCAGAGACCCTGGCAGGAAGGCAACCCAGAGGACGGAACCCCTCCCAGCAGGACGGGGCAGGGGCAGGGCAGGGGTGGGGACCTATGCTGAGCCAGATGGACCTTTTCCCTTTGGGTCCCAGCCCTGGTACCTTAGAGAAATTTTCCCTCCTTTGGAGGCAGGAGGCTTACCAAGTTTGGTAGGGCGAAGAAAAGCAACCCATAATAGCAACAGTGTACATTTATTAAGCCCTGTATTAGTTTCCTAGAGCTGCTATAACAAATTATCCCAAACTTGGTGGCTTAAAATTACAAATTTATTCTCTTACAGTTCTGGAAGCCAGAAGTTTGAAATCAAGGTGTCCACAGGGCTTTGCTCCCCGCAAAGGTTCTAAGGGAGAATCCTTCCTTGCTCCTTCCATCTTCCAGTGGCCCCAGGAGTTTCTTGGCTTGGGGCCGTGTAAGATCAATCTTTGGTCCCTGTGGCCTCCTCTGTTTGTCTTCTCCCCTTCTCTTTTCTTAAAAGGACATTTATCATTGGATTTAGGGCCCCACCCGAATTCAGGACAATCTCATCTTAGGATCTTTAACTTAATTTTATCCAGAAAGACCCTTTTCCTAAATAGTGGCACATTCATACATTCCATGCATTTGGGATGGACATATATTTTGTGGGGCCACCGTTTAACCCGCTACGAGCTTCCTCTGTGTAGCAGGTGCTAGGCTAAGCATGCGTGAACTAACGCCATCCACACAATGGCCCTGAGAGTCTGTCCTGTTTTTAATCCCCCTTTTGAGGTGAGGAGCTGAGCTGTCCTAACCATTATACATGATTGTCCCTTTTATTACTCACCCAGCCCCATGTGATAGAAACTAACCCCCATTTTATAGCTAAAGACACTGAGGCTTAGAGAGATCACATGATGTGCCCCATAGCCAGTGAAAAGCAAAGTCTAGTACTTGATCAAGCTTAGATCTGTCTCACACTAACAGGATAGAAAGAGATAACTCATCCTTTCTGCTATACTTTCTAAAAAAAATAGTTGCTGAATAAATAACAACTTGAGGATAAATCAGCATGTTTTCATCTCCCAAGGAACTCAAGAACTTCGGCCTTCTTCTTACTTCTTGGTAAGAAGAAATTCTAATCCTATAGCCAAAATTCTGAAGAGGCCTTGTAGGCAGGGCTGCTCTAGCCCTGGCTGGCCCAAACTATAAGAAGTGTGTGTTCAAGGGTTGCTGATACGCTTCCCTTATCAGAGCTGTGCATTTGCTCCAGGCCAGTAATAGTGTTCATCCCTGAAGGCTCAGAACTGTCAGCCAGAGACCTGTGGGAAGAAAGCCGATCCCTGTGGCAAGTCTAGTGAGTGCTACTTTTTCTGTATTGGTCATAGGAACACTGGAAGCAGCAAGAGAGTGATGATTTTTTGATCACTCACTGCATGCATGTCATGCTCTGTGATAGATATTTTCAAATAAACTATCCCATTCCATCCTTAGACATTATTATCTCCATTCAGGGCCACCTCCAAGATTCATGGGGCTGGGAACAACAGTACTAACGGAGGCACAGAACCATGTTTAGACACATACAGCTGAAAATCAGGCTAACAAACAGTGGCTACCCCAACACAAATATCTAGGCTCAGTCCATCCTTCACACAGCTGTCCCTGGGCCACCACGTGGGCCTTAAGGGTGTGTCCACAAGTGGGTCTACTCTGTCTATTCAGAAGGGAAAGTCCCCCAGGCCCTGGAACCAGGCCCAAGGCCATTTGGGCAGCAAACTCTGGAGTTTTATGTGCCTGGAGCACAGGGTGGGCGTGCTCCTAGGGCCCCTAGCACCCCCTTGCTCACTGGGAAGGGATGTGGTAGGAGGAGACAGAGATTAGGACCCTCTAAAGCACTGGACCAAGAGTAGGGGTCCTATTAGCCTGAGTTAGGGTGCTTTGTCTCCATTTTTAAAACTATAAACAAACTAACCAATATTTAGTGTATTGGTTATCTATTGCTGTGTAACAAATACCCTCTCCCAAACTTAGTGATTTAATGTATGCAGCCAACATTCATCATAGTAAACTTTCTGTGGTCAGGAATCTGAGTGTGGCTGAGCTGGGTCCTAAGCTAAGGGTCTCTCACAGGCTGCATTCAAGACATCTCTCAGATGAGGATGGGACCTACTTCTAAGCTTATTCGTATAGTTGTTGGCAAGATTCAGTTCCCCCCAGGATGTTGGACTGAGAGCCTCAATTTCTCACCATGTGGACTCTCCACGCAGCAGCTCACAACACTGCAACTGGCTTCATCAGAGCAAGCAAGGGAGAGGGGAAGAGGGAGAACACAAGGAAGACAGAAGTCACAGTCTTTCACCGAATCTCAGAGATGACGTTCCATCAATTTTTGCCTTATCTGTTCATTACAAGCAAGTCACTAGGTCCAGCCCACACTGGAGGGGAGGTGCTTACACATGGGTGAGAGTACCAGGGGGCAGCGACCATGGAGAGCCACCGCAGGAGCTGCCTGCTGTAGTCAGGTGAAGTGGTTTATATGCCCAAGGTGACACCACTAGGATGGGATCAAATCAGATTTCAGATCCAAGTCTGACCCTAAGATCCACCAATACCGCACATAGGCCAAGATCTTTTTTATTTCATTGCTGGACTCAGAAAGCCTGTTTCAGAAGAAAAAAGGAAAAAGAAATATAGGATGAGAGAGGAGGGAGGAAGAGGGACAGTTAGAGTGGTAGGGAGAGAAGGAAGAAGTGTTCGTGGATCTGGTGTCCAGCGTGAGGTTGCTTGGTCAGAGGACGTGATGTAGCAATGCTGAAGGCACAGCCCCTGGCTCAGAATAAGGCTTCAATATACACAAGCCATTGCTTTCTTCCACTCTCCCAGAGGGATAAGAGTTTAAAAGGTTTCCACCAGTAGAGAGATGATGTCATGTTTGAGCCTTTGATATTGCAGCACCAAAATACATGATTCCAGAGGCCTATTTTTAAATTGACATAAAGAAGCATCTTGTATATTATTAAGTGCGAAAAGCGAGATATGAAAAAGCATGTAGAGTGTGATCCCATTTGTGTAAATGAAAAGATCTGTGCATGCATATATGCTGACACAACCGTATAATTTTTCTAGGAGGATACACAAGAAATTGTCAGTAGTAGTTACCTATGGGGAAAAGGAGTTGGTGGGAGATTTTTGCTTTTAAATTTAAAACTGTGTGGTTGAATATTTTACCATGTTCATGTATTGCAATTCTTTTAATTGAGAAATAAATAAGAAAGAAAGGAAAAAGAAAAAACAAGCAAACATTTCAGACCTATGGGGAAATAAAGTTGCCATGAGAACACCCTCGAAGTCCAAAGTGCTGGGCTGAATCCTCTTTTCCGGGGCTGAAAGGGGTTCCATAGGGTTTTTAGGTCAAGAGCTCATCTGATGCCAAAAATCTCATTGCAACATTCCTCTCTGCTTTACTGTGTTAGTTTGGTTTCTCAGAGAAACAGAACCAACAGGATATATATATCCCGTTGGTTATATTTGTTCTTACATATTTATATATATAATATATATATTATGTGTGTATATATATCAGTAATAAATTAAGAGATCTATTATAAGCAATTGGCTCACATAATTACGGAGGCTGAGAAGTCCCAAGATATGCAGTCAGCAAACTGGAAACCCAGGAGAGCTGATGATATGTTTCCAATCCTTGCCTGAATATGAAGTCAGAAGACTAATGCTTCAGCTCAAAGACAGACAGAAGGAAAGAATTCTGCCTCTTTGTTCTATTCAGGCATCAGTGGATTGGAGGAGGCCCACCCAACTGAAGAGGGCAATCTTTTTTTCAAGATTGAAATCTATCCTTTTTGTAACAATATTCAAATATTAATCTTATTCAGAAACACCTCCACAGACACCCAGAATAGTATTTCACCAAATATCTGGACAATCTGCTGCCCAGTTCAGCTGACACATGAAATTAACCATCATGCCCTCCTCCCTGAAAGAAACATCCAGACTCCCTTGAATACCTCCAGTAGAGGACACGCCCACCTTTAAACGAGCTCATTCATCCCGGGATCTGGAGAGCACTTATCTTGGCTAAAATCTGTCTCCTGTGGCTCCCTCCCATGATCTCAGTTCTATTCATAGAACACAGAGAACTCTTGCTGCTCTATAATCTGTTCTCCCCCAGCAACCAAAGTCATCTTTAAAGATGTAAATTGGATCATTTCTGTCTCTTGCTTTAAAAAATTTGAAAAAATTCCAAATTCTTCAGGATGATTTTCCAGGCCCTGTGGGATCTGGCCCTGCTGGCCTTCGTGGCACCACCTCATACCTTTCCTTCCACACTGGCCTTTTTTGTTTTGTTCCATGCATGCCTCAGGCTCATCCTTGCCTCAGCCTGTGGCACTTGCTGTTCTGTCTGCCAGACATGCCCTTTCCCTGGAAGAAAACTCACCTCTTTCTCCTCGCATGGGTCTCAGCCCAATTGTCATCTTTTTGGAGGCTCTTCTCTGACTACCAATTAAAGCAGCTGCCTCCTCTAAGCCCTGTCCCCAGCCACTTGCTTTCTTCATAGCATTTATTATTACAAAGTATTTTATTATGTTATGGTAATATTATATCACACTATATTTGTTTATTTATGGAATACCACCCACAACTAGATTTCAAGTGCTATGAGGGCAGTAGTTTCATCTGTTTTGTTTTGTTTGCTGATGTAACTTCAACATGGAGAACACGTTACTGATCCTTGATAGAGAGTTGGTGAGTGAATGAATGAATGAGTGAATTAAATCTATCCTTTTTGTAACAACATTTAAGATCTTGTAGATGACTATCAGGGCTGCCTGGGAATCTTTTCTAAGCTAAACATCTGTGGGCTTCAGCTATTCCTGGTCAGGCATGGTTTGTGGTGTATATTAATAGAATGGCTTTATGTTACTCTCAATCCCTTATCATCTGGACTTCATATGTGAGAGAGAATGCATGACGACCTCTGATGTTGTGGCGTGTTTTGTGACTTTAAACTTGGCAATGTCTAAAAATTTAGCAAAGGGGGCATTTCCAAACTGATGCATGCATACACACCACGCACATACACATGCACGACACGCTCCGCCCAGCTCCGTGCTGTCGTACACTGCAAGTGGGCACTGCAAGGTGACGTGATCTCGAGCAAGGCTGTATCAGCCCAAGGGGAGGGCACCTTTTCCACATAGTGTGAAGGCCATTTTCTAATTGGTCTACCCAGAGATGGTACGCTGTTACAGTTCATCTACTCAGAGGGGAACTTTTCTCAGATTCTCACAATGGAGCCACCTGTACTCAGAGCAGCCCTGCAAAAGACTTGCAGAAGAAAGAGAACTAGAGATGGAAGCAAAAGATAGGTTCACATCCCATACATTCATTCATTCATTCATTCTATCAATACTTATCGAGAACCTACAATATGCCAAGAACTATTTCAAAATCTTGGATACAGCCAGACAAGGTCCCTCATGAGCCTTACATGTACATGAGGAAATATGACAAAGGAATGACCGGATAATAAGGTAGACAGGGAATTAAAATGAAATGGTCTTGTAACTGGTAGCCAACGGCTACTTTGGAGTGTGTGACCAGGGAAGGCATCTTTGAAGAGTGACATGTAACCCGAGTTCTGAATAATATGAAGGAGTCAGCTACGAGTTTGGGGAAAGGATCTAAGATAGGAATGAACTTGACCATGTGGCAAGAAGAAAAAGAAGGCCAGAGGCCCTGGACCAGAGTGAGTGAGGCGAAGGGAACAGGGGATGAGGTTAGAGAAGTGTCGGGACCAGGTCCTTTGTCAATTGCCTGGAGCCTGGACTAGATTCTCAGTGTGACAGGCAGCCACTGGCAGCTGCAGAGGAAAGATGAGCTGGGACCAGAAGCACTGGGAAGAAGAGATGGTGTGTCCGGGAAGGCGCTTCTGTGCAGCAGGAGGGCCAGCTCCAGTTCGGGTAACCTGGTAAGTCACTGTACTCTCTTAGCCTCTGTCTCCTCGTGGGGGACGTGCTTTTGCAGCCATTAATTGAGTACTTCACATGTCATCTCTTCTCACCTTGAAACAGCTCTGGTATCCTAATTTTATCCATTCTATAGGGTTTTAGAAGCATTCAAATAAATGAGGTAATGAAGTGAAATACTAATATTTAGCACTTACTGTATGCCACAGATAGTTCTAAGTGCTTCACATACTCTGTTATATAGACAATGTTGTACTCTATATCCCCATTTCACAGATGATGAAAGTGAGGACTAGAGAAGTGAAGCAACTTGGGCAAGATCACATAATTAATAAGGGGTAGAGCCAGAATTCATAAGAAGCTAGTGAGGAGCCAGGGACTGTGTCCTTGACCACTATGATATATAATCAATATCATCTCTGAAGTTCTGGTTGTAGCAATTGGGTCCTGATAGGCATTTAATTTATATTTTTTTTGCTTGGTTTTATGTTATAGCAGGGCACAAGAACATAACTTTGTCATCAGAATAAATTACCAACTTGAACAAGGATGACTCTATCTCCTTTGCCAGGAGCAGTGAGCTCAAAACCTGCCCATGGCTGTCAAAGTCATAAACAAGGTATATATTCCTCAAACCCTGTAATTAGGTGTGTTTTAGCATTTGCAGCAGCAATAATATAATTAGTTTATCTCCAAACTGTGTGACACAATTAGTGTTTTCTATGTGATGTAGAAAAGGTTTGCTCCAAAGTCACAGGAGAGAACTGCAGGTAAAAGCTAAATTTAAACTTCCTTTTTGGGGGAAAGTCAAACCTGGTAATTACTATTTTAAATTCCCTGCTGAAAATGAGTCAACAAATCTCCTTGGTCATTAACCACAACCAAGGCAAGATCATCCGAAAGTCTGCTTAGAATAGTAAAATCAGTGCTGGCTTCAGAGTCAAGAGATGTGGGTTTGAGGGGGTGCTCTGTTACTTTCCAGCCTCGGGATCTCGAACAGCCCAGAGGAACAGCCTCTGTTTTGGGGGACATTGTTGTGTCTGGACATGTGGCATCCAGCTGGGACCATGAGGTACAAGGTTGATCCGCAGAGGGTGACGAAAGAGAAAGATGGGAAGATCCCAGGCCTTTGATGATGTTGTTGAGGAACTGAATTAACAAATTGTGAAACTGCTGGACTTTCAGATATTTTGGTATCTGAGCAAATAAATCCCTTTTGGTTTAAGCCATTTTGAATGGGAGTTTCTGTTATTTGGAGTTTAAAGTATGCTTATTGATGTATTGGGCAACCATGAGCTGCAATTGATAGAGTGCGTGTAAAATGTTCTGTTCAATGCTCAAGATCAGGTAGCAGTATTAATGTAAAGTGAGATGTCCTACAAGCTAGAATCCCTGTGTTTTTGCTGCGATGTTTTCTCCACCTGGTATAGAGTGATAAAATTTTAGACTGGGGGGAAGAGCACAGGAGGACTAGATTGCAGAAAGGCTGAAGATTTTAACAATCATGTGGGAATGGGAAAGGAGTGTTTGAGGGTTGTTATTGGCCCTCTCTGAGCCCAGAACAGAGATCAGTAATGAAGTTCAGAACAAACTCCTGGAAACACTTTCAAAGGAGTAACTGGGGCAACTGTAGGTCTCAGCTCACTTGTTTCTCTTCTCTTAGGGATCATTGTTCTTCCTTGCTGATGTCCAAGGTTTCATATATTTTTTCCATTAAAATAATTATTAAATTATTATATTATAGAATTATTATATGTTTTATAATTGTACAATTATACAATTGTAAATGTATAATTATATTATATGTAACAAAATATAATAATGTTATATAAAGGTTATATAATATATGCATATTATATACTAAATATGTATTGTATACATAAATACAGTCATACATGAATGATGACATTTCTGTCAACAACAGATCGCACATATGACAGTGGTCCCATAAGATTGTACCATATTTTTACTGTAACTTTTCTATGTTTAGATTTGTTTAGATACACTTACCATTGTGTTACAATTGCCTACAGCTACGGTCGCCAAGCCCCAGACCATGGACTGGTACCAGTCTGTGGCCTGTTGGGGACCGGGCCGAACAACAGGAGGTGAGCTGTGGGTGAGCGAGGGAAGCTTCATCTGTATTTACAGCCACTCCCCATCGCTCACATCAGCACCCGAGCTCCGCCTCCTGTTAGATCAGCCCGGGCACTAGATTCTCATAGGAGCACAAACCCTACTGTAAACCGCACACGTGAGGAATCTATGTTGCGTGCTCCTTATGAGAATCTGATGTCTGATGATCTGAGGTGGAGCTGAGGTGGTGATGCTAGCACTGGGGAGTGGCCGCAAATACAGATTATCATTAGCACAGAGGTTTAACTGCACGATAAATGTAATGTGCTTGAATCATCCCGAAACCACCCCCCACCTCCCCTTCCCCATCTGGGGAAAAATAGTCTTCCATGAAACAGGTCTCTGGTGCCAAAAAGGTTGGGGACTGCTGGACTACAGTGTTCAGTACAGCCACATGCCGCATAGGTTTATAGCCTAGAAGCAATAGGCTACACCATATGGCACAGGTGTGTAGTAGGCTGTACCATCTAGGTCTGTCTAAG
>CAUYSK010068908.1:0-20602 GCA_963575035.1 Avahi laniger | reverse complement strand
AATTTCTTTCTATTTTTGGTAGAGATGAGGTCTCGCTCTTGCTCAGGCTGGTCTCGAACTCCCGAGCTCAGAACGATCCGCCCACCTCGGCCTCCCAGAGAGCTAGGATTACAGGCGTGAGCCACCGCGCCCGGCCTTCTGCCAGTATCTCTTAACAAGTTTCTCCTTAGGGCCTTCTTCTTAGCCTGCCAGAGTTGCCTCCAGCTGCTACTTCCTCCTCCAAGGCCATTCTGAACTGAACCCTGGCGCACTGCTTTCCCAAACTATTCCAGCCTGAATCAAATCCTTGATCTCGTTACCGAACTCATTTTCTCTTCATAACATTTTTTTCCTCTCTGTTATGGTCTCCATTGAGTTCAGTTCCATCATCCTCACAAGCAGGGGGATTCTCAGTTGTTTCACTGGTGATGAGCATGCCACACGGAAAGTTCCATGATGATAGGGACACATCTGTGATATTCACTGTCATATAATCTGAGCCAGCTAGCACAGATCTTAGCACTGAGCGGGCACTCAATAAATGTACTTTAAGTCACTGACTGTGAAGTTCATATTTCCACTTACTAGTAGTAATGGGACTATGGTATCTGCTTGATCTCCAAGTAACTATTGAAACTGGAGATTTCTACAAGAAACCATGTGCACTGATCAGCCTGGTCCTCACTAGGGGCTTAAAAATCTCATGGCCTAGATTCACAAAATCTTTGCCTTAGCTCCATTTCTAGAGAGTTCCACAAATCCCAAGGAATATTGCAAGAAGGCCCATGCCAACCATTTTCATGAAACAGCTTGACTTGGAATGGGGTAAGAAATCAGAAGGGGTACTCCTCCATTTTCATTCCTATCTCTCCCAGTCTGAGAGCAAGGACTACCTTAGACTTTCATGCCCTGGTCTTTCAGAGCTGCCCACAGCTTGGAATTCAGTTTAAATAGGACTCTTGAGTTAAAATTTGATTCAAGCCACACACTGTCTTTTTCTCTTCAGAAAATGGGAAAATAATACTGGCCTGTGAGTCATATATGGAAAGTGTTCATCATGATGCTATGAAAAACTATTTCCAAAGGGCATCCAGATACTTCGTGTTGTTTCCAGTATGCTCTAGTGGCCAAGGAGGTTGATGTACGCCCTCCAAAGGGGACAGCAAAATTCTTACTGCATGGGGCCCTGCAGGGATTGGCAAGGTCCTCACTTTGCTTCTGAGAGTATACCCACAGGGAAGTTAGTGAAACCTGTGACCCTAGGCAAGGTGACTCAATCTCTGGCCCTCAATTTCTGCAACCTATTGAGGTCTCACACACCCTCAAAGAGATAGTATTGAGAACATACAGGCTTTCAAACAGAAAAACTCAGATGTCATTCATATCTCTGCTACTTGATGGCTGTGTGATCATGAGAAAATGAATTAACGTTTTTCAGCCTCATTTCCCTTATCTGTAAATTGGAGATAAAACCTAATTCATTAAATGAGAGAGTATAAAAGCAAACACTTAGCACAGTGCTGGAACTCAGCAATTATTAGTTTCTTCCCCTTCTCCCTTACTTCCTTTCTCCCTTTGTTGTGTGGCCATAAATTACTGTCAATGGAGTGTCAAAAATGTGCATAGTGATGCTACCTGCCTGTGCAGTGTCTGGAGAATTAGAGTGAGGCTGCTTCCATTCACTGCTGAAAGTGCAAATAGTAGCGCACAGTCCAGACCACAAGGAGCTTGTCTTCTGGGAACATCTGGCCACGGACCCAGCAGCATTAGCAGGATTTCTATCTCAGCATATTTTTCCAGGTAAAGTATAGCGTACCCCACTTTCAGCTGGCCAAAACCATAAGATTAAGATTTACCCTCTCAGTGGCTGCTGATTTATAAATTAAGGAGATTAAGATTCACTTTATTGACTAATGGTGAGAGGTCAGAGTTTTCTTAAATCCATGTCAGAAATTTTTATTTCTGAGACTACCCAAAAAGGGAATACAAAGTGTGAGCAAATGAACACACTTTGTCTCATTATCCATGGAATGTACATTCCTGTCGCTTAGAGTACATTATGAATGCCACCAAAAACCAGGGCTTGTTTCTACAGATTTCGGTAACTCTTCATGGCATATAATTTAGTGCTCTTGCTGTAACTAGGAAGCATATATTGGCTGCACAATTACTGACTGTTGGACAGTATGATTTAATGGTGAAGAAGGCAGGCTCTGGAATCAGACTTCCTGGGTTTGAATTTCTGCCCTGCTATCTTACTAGCTGTGTGATCTTAGTCATGTTAATTAACTTTGCCTGAGTTCCTTCATCTCATCTTTAAAATAGAGATAATAATAATACCTGCCTCACGTAGTTGTTGTGGGGATTAAATGAGATAATGCGTGTGAAACACTGAAAACAGCACTTGGCATAAAACAAGTCCTCATTAAATGTTAAATCTCACTAGGATTATCATTAACACTAGCATCACTATTATTATTAGAGCCCTTTGTGAGGGTGTAGCTAATTATATATATACTAGAGTCCATCCTGTTTTACAAAGTGAGGTTGTGAAAAAAATCTGTGTAATTTTTATTTGCAAAAATTTTTAGCAACAAAGTAAAAATTTAGCCCCAAATCTTTGTTCATAGCCAAAATGAGGCTTGTAATAGATCTTGGGCTGGTTAGACTGCTATCTCTACCTCTGTACGAAGGTCATTCAGCACATATTTAATGAGCACCCACAGTATTTCAGGCAGATTTTTAATTTTCTACTTTATCATATAGTTATATAGTTTTACAATATATAGTTCTATTTATTTCTCATCACCTAACATAATCACTTTTATTCTGAACAACATAAACACTTGTGTCGGGGTTTGAGGGAACTAATAAATATTTCTATGCTTCCTATCTGAGCTTAGAACCAACTGAGAGATACAGCCAGGGGCCAGGCAAATGAAATGGAAATAAGCAGTTTACTACTCACAAAGCTGTTGGAAGGACATAGCTTAGGTTTGAGGACCTACCCGATGCTACTTAACCCCTCTCCCCCTTAATTGAAACCATACCCCACAAAATCAGGTAGGGTCTACTCCACAGGGGCATAGCCTGCCCCACAAAGCCTTTGGGAAAGCGGAGCGAGCAGACCAGAAAGCACCCTTCCACACAGGCAGGCAGATCCCAGAAGAGAAGGGAGGAGGAGGCCAAAGCAAAGATACCTAGGTTATTCATCCATCACCAATTAATTAAGTCACTTCTCCAATGGGGAACAATGAGGAAAAAGTGGGGAAAAAAGCCAGGAGTGATTAAGGAACTTTTTCACTTGGAGCCATGAAGGGTGGGGGATTGTTTCCCCAAATTTCCTCAGCTTTTTGTTCTCTTAACCATTAAGCAGATGGCCAGTCAGGGATATGGCTCTCTTCTTTGGGAAAGGACTTGAATGGCCTATTGAGACTCCCTCCTTCATGAGGCCATGTGCCCAGAACCACGTCTCACTGGGAGTATCCTACTACGATTACTGGTGGACAATGTAGACTTTCTTTTTTTTGTTTCTAGAAATGTTTAAGAATTACATTTTAATTTTATGAAGACTGAAACCTAGATGAACATAGCTAGAGAAAAACACATTTTATCTTACTTTATATTCATGGTAATGAATCTCAGTGGGCCCTGACTGCTGCTGTCAATCATGAAACATTTCCCTGGTTCTTCACTCTCCCACTCTACTAGACAACTATTTCATATCTTCTCTTCACTCCGACATCTCCTTTCCCATGTTCACTCTCAGCAGATGGTCTTGCTTGTTATTTCACTGAGAAAACACAAGCACTCTTTAGAGGTTTCTCACAAGCTCCTATCATTATATGTATGCGGGTACTGGACCATTATATTCTACTTTCTTTCTCATTACTATGGAGGCACCACCATCCCTGCTCCTATCAAAGGTACTTTCCTTGTACACTAAAACCAACGTCCTCTCCTCTATTCAAGGACAGCCCTCCAATTATTGTCACTCTATCTTCTATGCCATCAATTTTTCTTTCTTTACTCAATCTTTCCCATATTCAAACATTTCTCCTATCCTAAAAACATAACAAAACAAAATACCTCCCTCTATTGCCTCCCTCTATGGACTGCCCTAGCTCCTCCTGTTCATAGCAATACTCCTTGGAAGAGTTATCTATATTCCGCTATTTCCAATTCCTGTCTTCCTATTGTCTCATGAACCCATTCCAATAAAGTCTTTCACCCTATTCTTTTATTGAAACAACAGCGCTTATCAAAGTCATCAATGACCTCTTCAACACCAGTGATCAATTCTCAACTCTCATCTTATTTGACCTTATCAGCAGCATTGAACAAAATTTATTACTTTTTCCTGTTTAAATTCTCTTCATTTGGCTTGCAGGATACCACATTCTACTCCTCTGACTGTTCTTTCTCAAATGACATTGCTAATTTCTACCTTATCTTCTTGGCCCCTAATCACTGGTGTTCCACAGGGCTCATTCCTGGGAACTTTTCTCTTTTGTAAGTGACATCACTCATGCTGATAACTCCTACATTTATACCTCCAGCCTAGACCTCTTTGAAACTTCACAATCATATATCTAACTACCTACTAAGTATCTTTACTTGGACAATCTAGGTGACAACTCAAATTTAATGTATCCAGAATTCCTGATCTACTCCCCTAAAAACTGCTTTTCCTAGTCTTTTCTGTCTCAGTAACAGTAGCTCCATTCTTTCAGTTGCTCAGGCCCTTTATGCATCAGAGTCATCCTGATTCCTGTTTTTCCCTTACAATTTTAAAAAAAAGCAAATAGTTCATCAGCAAATCCCATTCGCTCTATCTTCAAAAAATATCCATAATCCAATAAATCCTTACCACTTCTACTGCTATTATCCCAGTCAAAGCCACCATCATTTGTCTTCTGGATTATTGCAACAGTCTCTTAACTGGTCTTTTTGCTTTCTCTCTTACCTCTCACTGCCAGGGTCTAGTTCTGCATAATAGCCAAAATGATCTTGTTATAACTTAAGTGATGTCATGTCACTCCTCTGCTCAAATCCTCCAATGGTTTTCCATCTCCTTCATGATTCAATTCTCTGTTGTCTCTCTGCCCTCATCCTTACTGTCCCGCCTCTTGCTCGCTCCTCTTCAGCCATGCAGGCCACCTTGCTGTTCTTCAAACACCTTAGGCCTCACCTCAGTGACTTTGTACCTGTTATTCTCTCTGCCTGGGTCACTCTGCTCCCAGACATCTGCTTGGCTTGCTTTCTTATCTCCTTCAGATCTTTTCTGAAATGTCACCTACTAGGTAAGGCCTTCCCTGACCACCCTAACTAAAATGCAACCAACTTTCACCCTATTCCTTATTTCCATTTAGCATTTATTATAATATAACTCATTATATATTTTACTGATTTGTCCTACTCGTTCATATTTTCTGCCTACTCCTCCCAACATATAAGCTGCTTGAGACATAGGGTAGGGACTATATATATATATTTATATATATATATATATATATATATATATATATATATATACACACACACACACACACACACGCAGGGCTTAAAACCCCAAAGGCTTTAAAACCTGTTCTATTTCCCCTAAAAAGTTTTGTTCAGGCCAGGCGCGGTGGCTCACACCTGTAATCCTAGCTCTCTGGGAGGCCGAGGCGGGCAGATTGTTTGAGCTCAGGAGTTCGAAACCAGCCTGAGCAAGAACGAGACCCTGTCTCTACTAAAAATAGAAAGAAATTAATTGGACAACTAAAAATATATAGGAAAAACTAGCCAGACATGGTGACGCATGCCTGTAGTCCCAGCTACTCGGGAGGCTGAGGCAGGAGGATTGCTTGAGCCCAGGAGTTTGAGGTTGCTGTGAGCCAAGATGACGCCACGGCACTCTAGCCCAGGCAACACAGTGAGACTCTGTCTCAAAAAAAAAAAAAAAAGTTATGTTCAGCCAGGTAAGCATTATAGTTCATCAGAGTTTCTGAAATGAGATTAAACATCAAGATGAAGAGCCAACAGCATAGAGATGCTCTGAACTGGAATGCAAATCTCCTTTCATTTTAAAGATCCTAAGAAAAATTAGAGTTTAAAATGTACAAGAAAATAAGGGTCTATTAGAATTAGAATAAGACATGAAATTCTCTTGCGTTTTTGAGTTAAAGTCCAAAGAAATTGGAGCTCCATGACCTGTGAACTTAAATTCAACTGGACCAAGATGGAGTTCAGATTTTCCCTCCTGCTTGAAAGAACTAAGAGACCAAACAAAATGTAAGAAACAGTGGTTTTCATGACACTAGGCATTGGGCAGAAAAGGACAGGGACCCCTGAGAGACGGCAAACAAGTGAGATTGGCCATAAGATTGCCCTAACTCACTGCCTTGAGAGAGTTTTCAGGTGGTGCCAGGAGGGAGAACACAGCCAGAGCCTGGTAGACTCCCTGAGTTTAGGAAGTGGAGCTTAGAGTCCTGGGATACCAAGATGGCAAGGTAGTGTATTGGAGAGGAGAGGGCTGCAGAAAGAGAGAGGGAACCCTGAAGATCTGCAGAGGGTCTCCCTTGAGAATTCAGTAATATACTGATAAGCACCTGCATATAAGGAAAATAACCAAGTCCAGGGAAAGAACCACCAGAAAGGATTAGAATTAACACTGCTTGGTGCTCACACAGGATCAGAATAATGCTTATTCCTAACCAGCCTGACTGGAAAACCTCATAATTCACAGGGCACTGGGTAGAGTACTAAGAAGGGTCTTGCCTCAACAGTGGGGAAGAATTAGCCCTAGACTAAACACTAATCTGGATCTGTCCAGCAAATCATAAAAACAACACCCAAAAGGACAAAACTGTTTCCAAGTAACTTGAAAGTGTCCCAGAACAAAGTTCAAGAACACTTATAGGAATACAAAAATACACAGCACCCAACAAAGTAAAATTCACAGTGTCTGGCATTCAATCAAAAATTACCAGATGTGCAAAGAAGCAGGAAAATACAACCCATAATGAGGAAAAAAGAAAATCCATCAAGCCAGAACTGACACTACAAGAAATATTAAAGCATTTCCTTCAGGCAGAAGGAAAAAATGATACCAGATGGAAATATGGGTCTGCACAAAGGAATGAAGAGCACCAGAAAGGTAATGGAATGGATAGATATACAAGACTTTTTGTTTTCTTATTTTAAAAACTCATTATAAGATAATCAATGGTATAGAATGGGACGTATAACATATGTAGAAATAAAATGTATGACAATAAAAGTACAAAGGCCAGGAAAGGATAAATGAAAACTCAATTGGAAGAAATTTTGCACGATGATGTTAATTACTGTACTATTTTTACCACAGGATTTGAAGGGTCCAGGTTTTGAATTCCTGTATATTTCTCTGTAGTAGTGGAGTATGCTTCAGGTGTTGCATCGTCTTCCCTAGTTCTTTCAGAAAGCCTCACCTAAGTTTCTAATAGCTGAATTTTCTCCTTATGTTTTCTCTTCCTTTCTCTTTCTCTGTATGCTGGATCTGAGTGCCTTCCATCCTTTTACTTTCTCTTTGCTGTCTGTCTTAGACATTTTAAAAAACATCCTCCTGGGTTCTGTCCTGTGGTGTCTTCCTTAGCGAGGGACATGGAACATAAGTTGTAGTTCTTCCAAAAGCATCCACTGTGCAGATAAACCTCATCCACTTTCACCTTCCTAAATTGCATATGCAGGAGATATTTTCCCATCAAAGCAACATTTAACTAAGGACCAGACTATATTATTGCCTTGGCTGGATCCCCTTTAATATGGTTCATCTTTGCTATGCCTCTCCATAGAGTCCTAGTCCCATAAATTTTTCTAGCATGTCTTTTAAGGTACTGACAACTACTTCTTGTTGTCTACAAAAGTTGTGCCATCCTGAAACTTCAGAAGTAATTCTTGGAATACTTGATGCTGATCTTTCTTGTCTTTTCCTCTCAATTCAGTCCAAATTTTATGAAACCACTTCCTACAACTGCCCTTATCTTTGACAATGTCTTTCAATTATTTTATTGTTACCATATAATGTTCTTGGCGACCTACAGTGCCAACAAAGTGCATCGTAGCTATGATATGATTTATTGAAAATAATTTATACTCAAAGGAGTAACAGAACTCACAGGATCCACTGAGCCCCCATAACTGTGGAATATAGATTCCATTGAAGGGTATGCTTGAGTACACACAAGGGCTGGAAGACCAATGGTAGAGGAAACCCTGCTGTCACTTAAAAAAAAAATGTGAATAAGTTTGTAAAAGGGAGTAGTTTGTTTTCAATTTTATTTTATTTTTAATTGTAATTGACATAATAACAGTACACATTTATGGGGTACAATGAAATGTTTTGATACATGTATACATTGATCAAATCTGGGTAATTAGCATATTCATCACCTCGAACATTTTTCATTCCTTTGTAATCAGAACATTCAAAATACTCTTTTTTAGCTATTTTGAAATATACAACACATTATTGGTAACTCTATTTACCCTATTGTGTAATAGGACACCCAAAGTTATTACTCCTGTCTAATTGTAATTTGTACCCATTGATCAATCTCTCCCTATTCCCCTCTCCCCACATAATCTCCAGTCTCTGGTAACCACTGTTCTAGTCTCTGATTCTGTGAGATCAACTTTCCACATTCCACATGTGAGTGAGATCATATATTATTTGTCTTTCTGTGTCTGGCTTATTTGACTTAGCATAATGTCTTCCAGGTTCATCCCTGTTGTTGCAAATGACAGGATTTCATTCATTTTATGGCTGAATAGTATTCCATTAATGTAGCAATGGAGCTTACCGGCCCAGGAAGAGTTTTTTGAGGCACCTTTGAGGCTCAACTGAAGTGTTTGCATATGAACCCTGGAAGGGTTAATACCACCCTCCAGGTCTCTCCTTGAGCATATTCAGTCCTTTAGAACCAGTTCACTTTCCTGGATAAAGGAGAAGGAAGGGAGTCACCATGCCTTTGAAGAATAAAGATTTGTCTCTCCTCATCTATGAACTCACCAGTTAGACCTGGTGCATTTCCTTTTCATTTTATAAATGTCTCATTTTCATATATATATCTATCTATATATATATCTATATATATATATATATATATATATAGCACCCGTCTTCTAAGATCTCCCCTTTACTTTTAAAGATATTTTTCTTGTCCTTTAGTTTAATCTCTACATCCTCTTTTGTCTTCCATTCTTCTTTTACTTGATTTTAAGACTGATGTATGATTTCAGACCATGCTACATCCTCATCGATTTCCTGAGTGAAACTGATTTCTAGAGATAGAATATTCTAGGAACTTTTTTCTTTCCTTTCTTTCCCTTAAATTTATTTTTGAATTGTCATACAGATATATTAATTTTTTGTGCAAAGTTGTATAGTTCTATCAGTTTTAACATAGGTATAAATTAAAGTAGCCATTATTACAGGATGCAGAACATGAGGATACAGAACAATTTCATCACCCCCCCAAAATCTCACTTGTGCTATTCTTTTATAGTCACACTTCCTTTTACTCCTAACAATTGGAAATCACTTGTCTCTTAACTACCCCTATAGTCTTTTCTTTTCCAGAATGTCATATAAATGGAAACATAATGTGTGCAACCTTTTGCGATTACCTTATTTCACTCAGAATAATGTCTCTGAGATTCTTCCAAGTTGTGTGTATAAATTGCTTGTTCCTTTTATGGCTGAGTAGTATTCCATGACATAGTTGTACCTACCACAGGGGATATGTATGAGCACAGGTTTTCATTTCTCTTGTGTAAATATCCTGGAGTTGGATTGTCAAGTCTTATATAGGTGAATTTTTTAACTTTATAAGAAGCTGCCAGACTGTTTTCCAGAGTGGCTATACCATATATGCTAAAGCATTTCCACTAGCAATGTATGGATCTCACTTGCTCAGCATCATGGCCAGCATTTGATACTGTCAGTATTTTTCATCTGAGCCATTCTAATAAGTGTGTAATGATATCTCATTGTTGTTTTAATTTGCCTTTCTTTCATGGTTAATGATGTTGGATATCTTTTCATGTGCTTATTTGCCATCCTTATATCCTCTTTGAGGAAATGTTTGCTCAAATCTTTTGCCAATTTTTCAGTTGGGTTCTTTGATTTATAACTATTAAGTGTTGAGAGTTCCCTATACATTCTGGATATAAGTTCTTTGTCAGATAAATAATTTGCAAATATTTTCTATAGGCTGTAGCTTATCTTTTCCATTTTTCAGCAATGTCTTTTGCAGAACTAAAATTGTTTAATTTTTATTATGATAAAATATATATAACATAAAATTTACCATTTTAAGCATTTAAAGTGTGCAGTTCAGTGGCATTAAGTACATTCAGAATGTTGTGCAACTGTTACCACTACTTAGTTATAGCACTTTTTCATTATCCTGAATAGAAACCCATTAAGCAGTCACTCTTCATTGTGCTCTCCCACCAGCCCCTAGAAAACACTAATCTGCTTTCTATCTTATGGACTTGCCAATTCTGAATATTTCCTATCAATGGAACTACACAATATGTTGTCTTTTGTGTATTGTTTCTTTCACTTAATGTTTTCAAGGTCCATCCAGGTGGTAGGATGTATCAGAACTTCATTTCTTTTTATGGCTGAATAACATTCCATTGTTTGGATATAACACATTTTGTTTATCCATTCATGCATTGGTGGAAATTTGTGTTGTTTCTACTTTTTGACTATTGTGAGTAGTGCTGCTGTGAATATTCATGTGTAAGCTTTTGTTTGAAAACCTGTTTTCAATTCTTTTGAGTGTATACCTAGGAATAAAATTATTGGGTCATTCGTGTTTACCTTGAGGAACCACCAAATCGTTCTCCACAATAGCTGCACAGTTTTATACTCTCATCAGAAATGTATGAGAGCTCCAACTTATCCACCTTCTCATCAACACTTATTTTCCATTTTTTGTTTATGTATAAAATGATTTCTTGTGGCTGTTTTGATTTCCATTTCCCTAATAATGAACACCATTTCATTTGCTTGTTGGCCATATGTATATCTGATCTGGAGAGATGTCTATTGAAGTCTTCTGTTCATTTTTTAAATTGAGTTTTTCATCTTTTAGTTGTTGAGTTGTAAGAATTCTTTATATATTATTGATACTAACCTTTATCAGATATATGATTTGAAACATTTTCTCCCATTTTATGGGTTGTCTTTCATTCTCTTGATAGTTAGTGTCCTTGAATAGAAAACAATTTTAATTTTGTTGGTATCCATTTTATTTATTTTTGCTTTTGTTGCTTGTGCTTTTGGATTTATATCTAAAAAAACCTATTGCCAAATCCAATGTCATAAACATTTACTATATTTTCTTCTAAGAATTCTATAATTTTAGCTCTTACATTGAGGCCTTTGATCCCTTTTGAGTTAATTTTTATATATGGTTTGAGGTAAAGATTAAATTTCATTATTTCGCATGTGGTTATCCAATTGTCCTAGCACCAGCTATTGAGAGTATTCTTTCCTCACTGAATGCTTTTTGTTTCCTTTCTGAAAATGAGTTGACCATAGATACATGAGTTTATCCGGATTCTCAATTCTATTCTGTTGCTATGTGTGTCTATTTTTACATTAGTACCATACTCTTTTGATTACTATGGCTTTGTAGGAAGTAGTAGTAGTAAGTTTTGTGAGTAAGACAAGCAAGTCATTATAGTAATTTTTGAAATAGAGTAGTGAGAGTCTTCAACTTTGTTCTTATTTTTCAAGATTATTTTGATTATTATGAGTTCCTTGCAATTCCACATGAATTTTAGGATTGACTTTTTCATTTCTACAAAAAGAGTCTTTGGAATATTGATAAGAATTCCATTGAACCTGCAGATTAATTTGGAGCTTATTGCCATCTCAACAGTATTAAGTATTCTAACACATGAGCATGGCATGTATTTCCATTAATTTAGGTATCCCTTAAATTCCTTCAGCAATGTTTTGTGGTTTTTAGTGTACAAGTCTTGCACCTCCTTGGCTGAATTTGTTCCTAAGTATTTTATTCTTTTTGATGTTATTATAAGTGGAAATGTTTTCTTAATTTCTGTTTCAGATTGTTTATTGCTAGTATATATTGTATACAGGCAATATTTGTGTTTTTATTTGTACCCTGTAACTTTGCTGAATTATTTATTAGCTCAATTTTTTGTGGATTCTTTAAAATTTCCTATTTGTAAGATTATATTTCTTGTGTACAGAGATGGTTTTATTTCTTCCTATCTAATTTGGATGCCTTTTATATCTTTTTCTTGCATAATTGCTCTGGCTAGAACTTCCAGTGTGATATTAAATAGAAATGGTGAAAGTGGGCATACTTGTCTTGTTCCTGATCCTAAGATTTCAGTCTTTACCACAAAGTATGATGTTAGCTGTGAATTTTTCACATACACCCTTTCTCATGTTGAAGAAGTTCTCTCTATTGTTAGCTTGTTGAGTGTTTTACCATCAAAGTGTGTTGGAGTTTGAGAAATGCATTTTCTGCATCTATTGAAATAATCATGTGAGATTTCCCCCTTCATTCTATTAATGTGGTGTAATACATTGACTAATTTTCTTATGTTGAACCACCTTCCCATTCCTGGTTAACTCCTACTTGCTCCTGGTACATAATCCTTTATGCTCCTGGATTCAGTTTCTAGTATTTTATTGAGAATTTTTACACCTACATTTATAAAGAATATTGGCATGTAGTTTCTTGTGATGTCTTTGGCTTTAGTATCATATCGGGATAATGCTGGCCTTACCGAATGAGTTAAGAAGTGTTTTTTCATCTTGTTTTATTGGGATAATTTCAGAAAAATTGATGTTAATTATTCTTTAAGTATTTGGTAAAACTCACCAATGAACACTTCTGGTCCTGTACTTTTCTTTATGAGTAGTTTTTATATCATTAATTCAATCTCTTCAGTTGTTATAAGTATATTCATATTTTCTATTTTTGAGTCAGTTTTGGTAGTTTGTGATGTTCTAGGAATTTGTCTATTTCATCTAAGTTATCTCATTTGTTGGCATACAATTGTTCATAGCATATTCTCTTATAATCCTTTTTATTTCTATTTTTTCAGTTGTAATATCCCCACTTTTATTTCAAATTTTAGTTATTCATCTTTGTATTTCTTCAGCATTGTAGCTAAACGTTTGTCACTTTTGTTGATCTTTTCAAAGAATCAACTTTTGGTTTTGTTGATTATTATGTTTCTAGTCTTTATTTTGTTTATCTTTGCTCTAATGATTATTATTTCCTTACTTCTGTTTGCTTTAGATTTTGTTTCATCCTTTTTTTTCTAGCTCTTTGAATTGTAAAATTAGGTTGTTTATTTGATACCTTTCTTTTTTTAAATGTAGGCATTCACGGTTATAAATTTCCGTCGAGCACTGCTTTCGCCGAATCCCAAAAGTGTTGATATGTTGTGGTTTTGTAACCTGAAACGTTACTGAATTTATTTATCAGTTTCAGGGCTCTCTTGGTGAAATCTTTGGGGTTATCTAGATATAAGATCATATCATCAGTGAAGACTGATAATTTGACCTCCTCTTTCCCCATTCAGATACCCTTAATTTCCTTTTCTTGCCTGATTGCTCTGGCTAGGACTTCTAGCACTAAATTGAATAGAAGTGGCAACAGAGGGCATCCTTGTCTTGTTCCAATTCTGAGTGGGAATGCTTTCAACTTTTCCCCATTCACTATGATGTTGGCTGTGGGTTTCTTGTAAATGGCTTTCATAATTTTGAGGTATGTTCCATCTAGGCCTATTTTGTTAATAGTTTTTTTTTTTTACCATAAAAGGGTGCTGAATTTTGTTGAATGCTTTTTCTTCATCTATTGAGATGATCATATGGTCTTTGTTTTTGCTGCTATTTATGTGATGAATCACATTTATGGATTTATATATGTTGAACCAACCTCGCATCCCTCGGATGAAGCCTACTTGGTTGTGGTGGATTATTTTTTTGATGTGCAGCTGAATTTTGTTTGCTAGGATTTTATTGAGGATTTTTGCATCTATATTTGTAAGGGATATTGGTCTATAGTCTTCTTTTTTTGTTGTGTCCTTTCTTGGCTTTGGTATCAAGGTGATACTGGCCCCCAGAATAAGTTGGGGAGGATTCCTTCCTTTTTGATGCTATGAAATAATTTCTGCAGTATGGGTATCAATTCTTCTTTGTAAGTCTGGTAAAATTCAGCTGTGAAACCATCTGATCTGGGACTTTTTTTTGTTGGAAAAATTTTTATTCCTGCTTCAATTTTGTTACTTGATATTGATCTGTTCAGTTCTATTTCTTCTTGTTTTAGCCTTGTGAGGTTGTATATTTCCAAGAATTTGTCCATTTCCTCAATTTTTTAGAGTTTATGTGCATAGAGATTTTTATAATATTCAGAGATGATATTTTGTATTTCTGTGCTATCAGTTGTAATATCTCCTTTTTTCATTTCTGACTGAGCTTACTTGAGTCCTTTCTTTTCTATTTCTGGTTAAACTAGCAAGAGGCCTATCAATTTTGTTTCTCTTTTCAAACAACTAACTCTTTGTTTCATTAATCTGCATTTTTGTTTGTTTGTTTTCAATTTCATTTAATTCTGCTCTGACCTAGTTATTTCATTTCTTCTGCTGAGTTTGGCATTGGTTTGCTCTTTCTTTCCTAGTTCCTTGAGAAGATTCATTAGGTTATCGATTTGTGCTCTTTTTGTCTTTTCAATGTAGACAATTAAGGCTATGAATATTCCCCCTTAGGACTGCTTCATTTCCTGAATATTTTTTGTGGTTTCCCATTTTCTCTTATATTTCATTGAGCTTACTTATAATCCATATTTGGAATTATTTATCTATCATTTCAATATTCTGGTTTTGGTTGATTTCCATTGCCAGAGAGCTGTTGTTCCCTTTTGCGGATAATCTTTCATTCTGATTCTTCATACCTCCGGAGTTCTTTTGCTGATTTCTTCTTATCTGGAGCAGCTATTGCTTCTTATTTTTGGATTTTCTTTTGTTTAGATAGGGCTTTTTCCCCTCACCTCACTCATATGGATGTGTTTGTAGCATATGTTGGGTGAGAATCTTTGGTTTTGCTTGTGGTGCTTTGATGGCAATCTACATTCTGAATGGATACCTTGGTTATAGATATCCTTGGTGTGATGGTTTCTCAGTTTCTTGCTGTTTGTAGGATGTAGGAGTGGTGAGCTATATGAGTGGGCAGATTCCCTGCCTCTCTTTGATTAGGGAGGATGAAGGTCTTTGATATCCTTTCTTTTTCCCCAGCCCTGTAGTCTTCTTACCAGTGTGAGTTGTAATGGCATGCTCAGTTTAATCTCTGAGACCCTAGGTGGTGCTTGTGGGTGAGAATCAACCACACCCTGTATGACTGAGTCAGTAAATGCTGTAAAGGTTATGCAAATTGTTCTCCCTGTCAGTAAGTGACACTTGCCAGAAGGAACAAGTTGCAATGTTGTTTTTGGGTCCTGTGACTGTCTCTAGTCCCTCAGGAGCAGCACTTGAATGCTTCAGGTGGTCGGTGGGGCCCTAGAGCTTCCAGGTGAGTCCTTAATCTCTGCCACAGCAGGTGTGGGTGGGGGAGTGCAGCTGGGTGGGGCTAGGTTGGGTAAGCTTGCCCTCAGGCTCCGCAAAAACTGGCAAGATATCTGTTTCAGCAGGAGTCAAAGGTCTGCTCCCAGCTTCTGGGGAAAGCTTCCGGGGAGGGGCTGAAATGGCCCCACCCAAGCAGCAAGTCTGGCAGTCTGGAGCAGGCCTCATTCCTCTCTGCCCTCCCCTGCTCTGTGGTTTCCCTCTGACATCTGCTGGCAGACAGGAGCTTAAGCTAGCTGAACTCTCCTGTGACTGTGATGCAGGCCGGGAGGTTCCCCGCCAAGGATCCCGGCCTGAGCTGAGAACACAGCTGTCCTGTGTGTGGAGCACACTTTAGCTAGGACCCACACTGCACTCTCCCCCCAGAGTTGCCCATGTGGGCTCTCTCAACTCCCGAGACTAATTCACAGATCTCACTTCCTTGCCCTTGAGCAACGTGACTGAGATCTGAGGGTACGTGATCTGGCCTGTGGGCCCATCCGTGGGTCCCAGAAGATGAATCCCTGATCTTGCCAGGGAGAAGCATGCTGGTCCCAAGTTGCTGACAGGACACCAAAGCAGTTCAATGTCCCTCCACCTCGGGGCATGCCCCAGTCTGATGTAGTTGCCAGGCAAGCAATACCAGGTAGGGCTGGTGGACAGGGAGCTCACAATCTGATCACCCCTCAGTCCACTGCAGGATCCCAAGAGGATATGTTTGAGCCCCACTCTGCGTGGAAGCCTCAGTGTGATGGCTCAATTATCTCTCTCAGCAGCCACAGGTGGGGGAGCGTAAGGGCAGGAAAACAGTCTGAATGGAGGAAAGCTAGCACTCTGGTTGTGTCCATGTCTCACTCTGGGAGGCTGCCTGCCTAGAATGTCCAGGCACTGGAGTCACGCTGATCACCTAGGACCCACTGGACCACTGTGGCTCCTGTAGTCTGGGCCGGAGTTGGGAAATGTCTGTGTCGGAATGAGCAGGATGAAACCTGAGGAATTGAAGGCCCCATCTCACAGGACTCCAAGCATCTTGGGGGTTCATCTTTGGTGATACCTTGATCCTTCTTGTTCTGCACTTCAGCTTCTTCCCATGAAGTCTCCTGAAGGCTCTGGCACCCTTTCTTGAGACCCACACCCAATCTATGTCTGTCTGTCCACTTTTTCTCTTTCATCTAAAACTTCTTACTGAGATACTCAAGCAGGTGGTGTCTCTGGTCAGTCATCTTGCCTGGAAGTTCAAATGGGCTTTTTCTTTTACAGGATTTCTGAAGCTCTATTCACTTGGGACTAGCTGTATCCTGTGATAACATCAAGTTTATGCTGGAATCATTCATGTTGATAAGAGGGTCTGGCTGGGTAATCTCTGGAGCCATTCTGTTCATCAAGGGTTCTGAAATCTGTCATGAATCCCCTTGGAGTGTCCATTTTCAATCCTGCTTGGTTTATCTCTCTAGAAATGCAATTTCTTTAGTGTATATCTCAAATGATTTTTAAATATTGGACTACCTTCACATTCCTGTGATAAACCCAACTTGGTCATGTTGTATAGCATTTTTAAGTATTGCTAGGTTCAATTTGCTAACATTTTTGTTGTGAATTTTTAGTTTATGTTCATGAGGGATATTGCTCTGTATTTACCTTTTTTTTGAACTTTGTCTCATTTGGCATCAGTATAATTCTGGCCTTAGTAGTATGATTTGGGAAGTATTCTTATCTGTTCTATTTTCTAGAAGAAATTATACAGAATAAATGTTCAATAGAATTCACCAGTAAAACCATGTTGGTCTATATATTTTTATTTCAGAAAGTTATTAAATACAAATTTATTTCATTAATAGTTACAGGACTATTCAGATTTTCTATTTCATCATGGGTGAGTTTACATAGTTGGTGGGTGGAATGTATATTCTGCTGTTGTTGGGTGGCATGTACTGTAAATGCCAATTAGATTCAGTTGGTTGATTGTATTGTTCAGTTTTTCTATATTCTTGCTTACTTACTTTCTACTGATTGCACTGATTCCTAAAAGAGGAGTGTTGAAGTTTCCAACTATATTTGTGGACTATTTTTATTTTGTCTGTCATTTTTTGCTTCATGCCTTTTGAAGATTTGTTGTTAGATGCATACACATTCAAGACATTTATGTTATGGTCAATTGACCCTTTTATCATTATGAAATATTCCTGTTTATCACTGGTTAGCTCTTTTACTCTGAAGTATAAAATTTTGTCTTATATTAATATAGCCACTCAGGTTTTGATTATGGTTTCTATGGTATATTATTTTGAAACTTTTTGCTTTTAACTTATTTATATCATTATATTCAAGGTGAGTTCCTTTTAGACAGCATATAATTGATACATATTTTTGTCCATTCTGGTCATTTCTGTGTATTAGTGTTTTTAAGGTCATATGTATTTTAGGTCATTGATGTACTTAATTTTAGTTGTCCCATTTTATTGTTTATTTTATGTTACTCTCCTCTGTTTTTTTCTTTGATTCCCTTCTCTTGCTGTCTCTTCAGTTATTTTTTTGAGTTATTTGTACCCTTTGAGTACTCCATTTAAACTTATCTATCACTTGCTTGTTTTCTTTTCTTTTTTATTACTATACTGTTTGCTTTGGTTTGAATATATCCCCTTGAACATTCAAAATTAAGTTGAAATTTAATCCTCATTGTGGTGGTATTATGAGTTAAGGACTTTGGGGAAGTGATTGAGTCTCAGCCCTCTCCAGACACTGAAACTGTCAGCACCTTGATCCTATACTTCCAGCCTCCAGAATTGTGAGAAAAAAAATTTCTGTTCTTTATAAATTCCCCAGTGTCAACTATTTTGTTATAGCAGCACAACAGACTAAGACATCATTTGTATAGTGTTTTTCATGATTACTCTAGGTATTGTAATAAACATACTTACATTTGTACCATATACTTAGAATCAGTATTTTACCACAAGTTGAATGTGAGAGATTACAGCCATATAGGTTATTTTACCCTCCAACTTTAATGTTGTAGTTTTAAAATATATATTACATTTACATACATTGAAAGCCCCATCAAATATTATCATAATTTTTAATTTCAATTATCACATTTTTAAAAACTCAAAAGGAGAGAAATAATTTTTATATTTACATAGATATTTTCCATTTGTGCTGTTCTTTCTTGATTCTTGATGTTTCAAGTTTGCTTCTGAAATTATTTGTTTTGTCTGAATAATTTCCTTTAGTGGTTCTTTATGAGCAGATCTGCTGGCAATGAATCTTCCTTCTTCTGAGAATGTCTTTATCATACCTTTATTCCTGAATGATATGTTTTCTGGAGATAAAATTCTGAGTTAACAGAGTTTTTTTGGTTTTTTTTCCACCAAGCACTTTAAAAATTCGATATCACTTACTTCTGGCTTCCACGGTTTCTACTGAGGAATCTGCTGTCATTGAAATCATTGTTTCTCATTAAGTATCATGTTTCTTTTCTGTGGCTGGTTTCAAGATTTTTTTAAATTATCATTGTGGCCTCACTGATTCCTGTGGTTTTGTTCATCATTTTACACTCTCTTTTGTTCAAATTGGATATTTTTTCTTGATCTGGATATAAATGTCCATGTACATTAAAATATGAGGAATTGGGAATAACTATTTCCCCATAACAGTTTCCATTTACATGCTACTGTCAGAAAATCTGTTCCACCAGTGTTGATTATGCCTATGATGTCATATTTTCTTTCTTGCTTTAAAATGAGAAATACCATACATTCATTATCCATACCCTACATATTGGTATATAGACATTTGTGTCAGAAAGAGTTTCTAGATTTTTTTTTCTGATTTGTTTCTTCATGCAAATTACTGGGCATGTCCTCTACTAGGCTGTCGTATTTATGTCACACTCTGACAGTATCTGGTTTACAGTTATATCTGGGAATTTTTCTTCCTCCTTTTAAACATACATTGAAGACCTTCTTTATGAGGTCAACAACTTTCCTTTAAAACAGGTTCATGGACTGAGTAGTGCATGGTGGCTCATACCTGTAATTCTAGCACTTTGGGAGGCCAAGGTGGGAGGATCACTTCAAGCCAGGAGTTTGAGACCAGCCTGAGCAACATAGCAAGACCCTGTCTTAAGAAAAATAGAAAAATTAGTTGTGTGTGGTTGTGCACTCTTATGGTTAGCTAGTCAGGAGGCTGAGGCAGAAGGATCACTTGAGCCCAGGAGTTTCAGGTTGCAATGAGCTATGATGATGTCACTGAACTCTAGACTGGGCAACAGAGTGAGACTCTGTCTTAAAAAAAAAAAAAACAGGCTCAGATGTGTGATATGTACTCATTCCCTTGCCAGTGGCACATTTTTTAGGTTTGGAATTGATTCAAACCTGAGTCTTTTTAGAATGAATTACCCTCTCCTAGGAAAATGAGCAGCTGGGAGAAAGCCCTGCTATTTTTCTTTAGTTGACCTTTGGGGTTTTGCTGAATCAGCTTTTCCTCTGTGGCCCTATCTCCCCAGCTTCACAGTATAACAAATCCTTCAGGATTACCAGGCAGTCAGCAGGTCTCTGCTGACTTCTTTACACATTTATTACCCAAGTCATTGCTACCCCTTTGGCTACCAAAGAAAAAAAACTGGGGAGGTTATCAAGTTAATTGATATAAAAGTGAGTTGTTCTACCAAGGACAATAAACAAAGACAAGTAGTGTAGAAAAATGTGGGAGCTAGGCAAGAAAATTGGTTTTCTAGTCAGAGGTGTAGTCAAGGTCTGGTAGGAACTGCAGTGTCTGATCCTTACTACCCCTTGGT
The DNA here is from genome assembly GCA_963575035.1 of Avahi laniger. Taxonomy (NCBI): domain Eukaryota; kingdom Metazoa; phylum Chordata; class Mammalia; order Primates; family Indriidae; genus Avahi; species Avahi laniger. The sequence goes on along the minus strand of CAUYSK010068908.1, from coordinate 210 downwards.
AAGATGTATATATGGGTATGTATATACAGAATAGTTGGTAGGGACAAAAGAAAGAGCCCCTTTTCTGACTTTTTTTTTTTTTGAGACAGAGTCTCACTCTGTTGCCCAGGCTAGAGTGCCATGGCATCAGCCTAGCTCACAGCAACCTCAAACTCCTAGGCTCAAGCGATCCTCCTGCCTCAGACTCCCGAGTACCTGGGACTACAGACA
>CAUYSK010068906.1:0-10917 GCA_963575035.1 Avahi laniger | reverse complement strand
ATATCAAATTTACTGCATTTTCAATTTGCCAAACAACGAAAGGCAAATATGTATCACATAATACTATAGTCAATTTGTATAAATTAAACTGGCTATTTTATCAATGGTAGATCAACGGTAGATTCAAACAAAAATACAACCAATGAAAAAAAATCATTGCCATGAAGCAGTTGATGGCACTATATTACAAGGTATATTTAACTACTAATATTATAATGCAGGTTCTGGTTCTGATCTTATTATCATATCCATTTTTGAAGCTGAGTAGAAACATATATGTTTGTAACTATATGAATGCTCTAAGAACATTAAGGATAAATTACAATTTCTAAAATGAAATTAAATCATCCAAGGAACAAAGCTGTAGTCCATAAACATAACTGCTATGGAAACAGACGATGTGATCTTGTGATTAAAATGTATAGCACTCCAAAGTCTGTGTATAAAAGGCAGTCCTAAGAGATAACTGAAAGTCATGTTGTCAATATTATCAAGAGCATTAAGATTTGATAGTGTTCGAATGCTATCAAATAGCATCTATATAAATAAAAGAGTGTTTATCTGGATGGTTAAAAGAGAATATAGATTACCAAGGGATTTATTGACTGAAACCAAGATGTAAACTTTAAGCCTCTTTGTTCCTGGATTGTTAGCCTCAACACTGTTCTCCTGAGGTTTGCAGTTGTTGCAACAAACACGTAATGCTTCAAAAATCTTTGCCTCTTTGTTTTCAAATCCACTGTGTTGTTTTGTCTGGGAATCTATTTCTTATTCTGAAATGAAGATCCATTTGCATACTTTTACTTGATTTCTCCCTTTCAGAGAGAGAGATTGCATGCAATTTATTACTATCCTGGATTTTCTCTTGTGTGCATCAAGGTAAAAGAAGAAACTATTTGACATAATCTGCCTTCAAGTAGAATGCTTATGTACACACTAATTCCATATGTGGAAACCACAGCGCTACTCTCCTCAAAAACTGAGCAGAACATAAGAAAAAAAGAACTCTTTAATCTTTTATTTTTAAGAACAACAAATATAAAATGTGCATCAGTTCTGATGATGACAGTTGTTATATGTTATTTTTTTTTATTTTCAATGTAGTAAGCAAACTGCGTAATAATTGAAAAGGTCACCTTTATAGTACTTTTCTTTAGAAATCTAATCCCTTGCTACTATTTTTGGTAGTTAGGCACATTTTATGGGTATAATCAATTATCCAGAGTTTTAAAGGAATAATCAAAAGCAAGATAGTGTATGCCCTGATTAAAGACTCTAAAGACATAATTTTACATATTTCAAAAATCATATAGAAAATGATATGTTTTTATATCATGCAGGAATAACATGTAAGGGAAGGTTTTAATTGCACACAGTATCAATCACACTTCAACCAGGAAAACAAAAACCTCTGAGCAATCTGAAACAGAGAATTCAATGCGGGGAATTGATAACAGAGGAAGAATAGCTGAGAAGCTAACTGGGCATAGTAAGGCAACATAACAACAAAAAGCTGCTACTGCTGTTGCCTGGATAGACAAAGGATGAGGGATGTGCTATTTCTAAAGCACTGAGGCTGTGTTACCCAGTGGGAGCTGGAACCAAGTAGGCATCTTCTGTGGAAACTCTGTGCGGGCTTTTAGAGATGCCACCTGACGTGTGTTAGAAAGAAAGATACATCCAGGATTTTCCTCCTGCTAAAATGATTCCTCAAATGCCTCTGATTAACTGAAGCCAGGGAGGGAATCCAACTATTAAATAATAAATAATAATAAATCAACCCATAGTGGCCCCCAAACAGAACAGAGCGAGAGATAGGATAAGAATGGATCTAAAGGCAAACAGTGTAAAGACTCAAAGATCCACATCTAATGAACATTCTACCACATTGCCCATAACGAACCTCTGGCACATTGTTTAACCTTACAGGATACGCTTTATTTATTCTTGTCCTAAGTCCAATATTCTTTTTCTCTCTCTTTCTCCCCCTCCCCCAAACTTAATCAGTGGAAGGAAACTAAAAATCAAAATTCAGAGCTTCTAGTTCGTTTTATTTCCTCACAACTGTCTGTTCTATATATATAGACTCAAATAATGTCTCTTAATATCTTGGTGACTCAGTTGTCTCAAGTATAAAAGAGGATGTTATCACAGAAAGAAAACTCTCTCTTTAATATTTAAAATCCACAAAAATCTATGATTATATATTTTTATAAAATTCTCCCTTGCTCAAAAATATTTTTTCCTAGGGAATGGTACCTAAGTTAAACCAGACTAAAATACATAGGAAATTACATTAAATAAAATGATATTATAAAAAAATCTAGAAATGTTACACAGTACAAAATGTTAGCATTAGTTTACTCTGGATAGTGGGATAAGAGTGATTTACAGATATATGTGTTCTTCTTTTTGCTATGTTTCTAAAGTTTGAAAAATGAGCATGAATCATTTAATAGGAAAACAGAGAAAAACAAAATGATAATTATGTTAGAGTTTAATATTTGCATGTTTGTGTATATATTCTCAGTTTTATTGAATTGCTCTTAAAAGGCAATATATAACTATTTATAATAAATATTGAATAAAGAAGAGAAATTACTGAATTCTAGTGCTGGAAATAGAACAGCAATGCAGTGAGTTGGCTGATATTTGCTCTTTTAGACCAGAATCTTCTCCTCCCCTCAGGCAAAAAGCCCACAGTAAAGAAGAAAGTCGTGGAAGATTATTAAAATATGAATGACCCCTATACCAATTATAATAAAGAGAAAAAGCAGAGAGAATAAGAAATTGTTCAATTTTGATGTCTACTTGAATAATTGCTTTTTTGGTCATGATTTAATTTTAATGTTAAAATAACCACTACTGTGCTTTATTGAAAGCTCACTATGTGCCGTGAGCTGTGCTAGTGTCTTTGCTTATGTTCTCTCACAAGACTATGAGAAGAAAAGCTCGATTAAACTGTGCCTTTAACAGAAATGGATGCTCAGAGAGATTTAGCTGTGAAATAGTGAAGGACTTGCATAAATTCCTACATCCAGGAAGTTAGAGTAATTACAACCAGATTTTTACTTCAAAACTTTTCTTTGACCGTTAAACTGCTATGCCTCCCTGATACCATTGTTAGAAAACTTGGCTAATTATTTTGATAACATTTTGATTCAGTTTTGCTGAGCTTGGAGATCTATATTATCTTAGTGTTAGGAAGAGTTTTTAAATGTAATTAAGAGTTGAGAATAAAAAGGATCATAATGCACCACACAATTAATCTATATTACAAATTTACAGCAAGAGTGAGGAAAAGTTTAGATAATTCTATTGACCTTGTAGTTTAAGTTAGTTTATGTGCGGGTTGGTAGCTTATGTAATCATTCAGCTGGAAAACGTAACTGTAGCTTGCGAATTGTAAGAGTAACCAAAACTACTAAATTTAGTGGAAAGAAATGTGTGTGTGTGTGTGTGTGTGTGTGTGTGTGTGTACACATATAAATGCATCAAAAAGAACAAACAACAAAAAATGTATTTTTTTTTTCTTTTTGAAGTGGAAAACTAGAGCCTTTTCCTGGGGAAAAAGCCTCCCAGGCATATCAAAAATTCTCACATCAGAGTGTCTTTTAGGAAAAGCCAGGCAAAATATTAAGTTGAGTTGAAGTCTTTTTTCTTTAAAAAGAACAAAATATTTTTATTTTACCATATACATTTATTCGCCCTTTCACATTACTAGATAAAAAGAAATAGCACAGAGGCTTATTCTACCTGATATTTTTGAATAATCTCTAGATGGTCTCTAATTATATAAATATTTTATAAGGCTACAGGGAATGACCTAAATAAAATTTTTAAATAATATGAGTAATATTAAATTATTTTTTATATATTGTTATAACTTTAGAATGAATTCTAGAATTCAAACATATGTAATCCAGACAGTTGTGTATGTTTACATATCCAAACTCATTTGTTTCGGGCAGTTTCTTCATGACAATTATAGTATGTGTGTATATACATGCATTTCAAATTTCAAATATACTTATTGGCTATGTAGGAACTTCCTTTTTGTTCAGGAGAGATGGATGTAAAGCTTCCAAAGGTTGGCTATCTTCCAGCCAGTAAAAGCCTAAAATGTCTATCACACATAAGCAAGATGTGTATTAACAAAAATGACTTTTGGGGAAGCAAAATTACCATGAAAAGTGTTGGAAAATATGAAGTATCTCTTGACCAAAATTGAGGACAGATGGTGAACAAGTATATAATAATATATAAAAGTGCAACTGTATAGGGACTATCCAAGTGGGCAGAATATAATTATGAAATGAAAAATTCACTTGTAACCAAGAGCGCCAAGTACATAGTAAAACTCAAATTGAATTATTCAACAAAGTATGGACAGTGTTCCTAGATTTGTAATCAGAACCTAGGGGTTGGTCTCAGGAAATACGGGAAGCAGCTGCGTATGATTCACACTCCTCTTACCTAATCTTTTTATATTTTGTTTACCATAGAATAAAGGACAACTTTTAAAGGCATATCTCTCTGTTCTCTAACCTCATTTTTCAGTGTTCTTATTTTGTCAGATCACCACTGTCATCTTAGAAAATAATTTGACAATTGAGTATACATTTAGGTGTAACATAAATGTTATCTCCACAGTAACATGAATCACAGGAAAAGGGATCACAGGAAAGGGCAATGAATAACCACCAACATCCACCATTCAAGAAAATAAAAGGAATATAATGACTTAGGGAACATTATAAAGTACTCAAATCATGTGATATAGTTGACTGTTATTTAACCTATCTTTGTAGAATCTATGGTTGCACACTGAAGGAGTTAAGAATATGCCGACCCAAAATATGTTGCTCTAAGGCCTATTGACTACTTTGAATTAAAAGCACTTTAAAAAAAAAATCAGGTGCAAGAAGATCATACTGATCTTCTACGTAAAATTTACTTATGAAAGATGTCCTCCCTATACCAGAAAGAAAGCAGCATTCTTATCATTAAGGATGGGAAATTAAAGCCAAGGAAAATCCGCATAAAGAAACCTTCTTAAACGAATCCTTGCCTTCTAGTCGCCTTTTTACCCAATTAACTAGCCTCGCCCAAGCCCCTTTACTTGTCCAATTTCATAGTTTACTATTCTTTGAAAAATTCAGTATGTAAGTGATTGACTCTGATTGCTTCTTTGCATCTTCATGTCTTCATGCAGATTTCTGTGCCACGTAAAACTTGTATTTAATAAGTCTGTGTGCTTTATTTCCATGAGTCTATCTTATATCAATTTAATTCCGTTCCAAGCTGGGACTCTAAGAAGATGGAAGTGGAGTTTTGCCTCCCATACAACAATTTTGATAATCTGAGGACTCTCCTCTAATGTTTTCAATAAATAAAATATACTTGTTTGTGATGTAGATAGAAATGCAAAAAAAAATAAATTAGAATTCAGGGCGTGTCCAATGGTTTTCATCTTGATTATTATTAAGAACTGTAAACCGTTTAAGATTTTACCTTTCATGGAATGTAACAACTTAAACACCGCTGTTTCATGGATGCTGGCAGAAGGCATGAGACTGAAGGGTCAGAGACAATGTACTCCATCATTCACAGTGACAGCAGTAGGCAGTACATCAGCATTTTTCAGTGCCGGTTCCCTGAGCCTCAATCCCATAAAGTGGTGTGAAAAGGACCAAGTGACACCTGTGCACATAGTGAGCTACGTTACAGAAGACCTTTGAACTTAGAAAATCTGAGTCATTTATAGTGGGCAGTAAGCATGCCTGACTTTTGCTTTGGAGGGGGATATTATCTCCATCTCCCAAGGCTGTAAGCAGACCTGTCCTTTGCTCCAGTAAAAGACCTCATCTCTATCTTCCATCCTTGAAAAGATGATCCAGAATCAAAGGGCAGTCAGTACCTCATTTGTAAGCTGTACAGAAACACAGAGATGCATGAAGAATTGTCTCCCCAAATTTCAAATATCATACAAAGTAGTATGCGTTATGATGATCAGCCCCTTGCAAAGCAGGTAGTATTTTTCCACACATTTTAATGATATTGCTTTTTATTTAGTGTTTGTATCAAAATATTCTCATAATTGCTTGGCAAAATTTATAAACTTTACTCAAATTAGACATTCTAAAATCTAAAAATAAATATCTCAAATCAGTAATGTGTTTATACTTTTAAAATTAGTACCAGTGTATAAGATTTTCATTTTCTTACGGGAGTTGTTGAAAAAAACTTTGATCAATGCTCCAGATCCCTTCCAAATTCATTATGAGCCTAATGTGACATAAGACATATTATTACAGAGAAGGCTTCTACAGCTTGTCATTATTTGTCATCTGTGTTATCACTCAGGATGGCATTTCTGCAGCAATAAAATCACTCCATGTCTAAGTGTTGAAATTTAGGCTTTAAGTTGTCCACATGATGAGTTCCCAGCTACTTTGTTCTCTCTGTCAGACTCCAGGTGTACAAAACTGAGTTGATCATATACCTCAGGTCATGGTTGACTAGCATCATTGCAAAATGCCATAGTTCTCATTCTTTACATGATTTTCCCTTCATCCTTCTTCTCCATGCCTTCACCTGTCTAGAAACAGTCATTCAAAAGTATTCCTGTCCTTCCAATCCACTTTTCATACTTTTCCTTAGATGAATGTCATAAAAAATCTTATCATTTTGATTATGCATAATTTTTAATTGCAGAAATTATCTTTGTTAAAAATATTTCTCCTGTTTCATGCTTTTACACAACACTATAGTTTTGATATCTATCCATGTTGCTATATGTAAATCTAGTTCATTATTTCTGGTTGCTTTAGTATTTTACCTTATGCCTATAACACATTTTATATCTCTGCTGCTGCAATGATACACAGCTATGTCACTACTGCTATTCGCTACAACAAACAACATAGTGATAAAAATCTCTCTGTATCTTTCCTTATTTACCTGTAGAAAAAATAGTTCAAAGTGTATATACATTTATTAATGAAGATTAGTAAACTTTACATTATCACTATCTCCCTTTGTCTCTCTTTTATTTGCTTATTATGAATTTATTGTAAATTATTGTTCATATATTGTTTTTATTATAATTTTGTTTTTAATAAAATTTAATATAAATTAACAATAATTTTTCACATTTTACAAAAATAATTTTCTTTTTTTTATCACATGGGATTGAGATCTTCACATTGAAAATAACACAATGTCTACCCATTTGCTCTAATTCTTAAAACCTTCAAGTAGATATATAACAGAAAGAGTAGAAATGTGGCATTATGACGTGTCCTAGAAGCTAGTTTTAGCATCCTTCATGCACTTGGACTTGACTTGCAGCAGGTTGGTACCTTAGTAGAATGGGCAGTTGGGAGAAACAGAAGAAGCCAGGGCCAAGTCCTGGGAAATGAACCAAAAACCTTCCTTAGTTGTTCCTCCTATCATCTCAGTAGTCCTGGACGACTCACCTATTAGACCTTTCATTCTCTAATTTCAGAATTTTATATTTATTGAGACACACATAACATCAACAGTAATGCCTCTTACATTATGTGCAATTGATGCCATTGTGTAAAACACCTGGATGGAGCAGGAAAGAGAAACATAAAAAGTACTTAAAAGTTATTACCTTTTAATACATAGTATTTTTAGTGCAAACTGTACAGGGCATAAGGAGCTCATAGATATTTTGCCAACTAGGGTCAATGTAGGCATGGGGCCCATGGGATGGGCAGGCAGAACTTCTCTCTGTCTCAGTTTCCTCATCAGTAAAATGCAGCTGATAAAAACAATGTAGGGATTTCTTTTTAAGTATTAAATGACTGATAACATAAAGTTTTTAGAAGAGTGCCTGTATTTTAGAATATAGTCCAATTCAACACATATTTGTTCTTATTATGTTATATTATTGCATGTATTTGTTAATAAAAGATATTAGGACAATTGGCACGTCTATTGGATAAAATTATTATTAGGTTGGCAAAGATCAAAAAGTCTGGCAGTAAAGAGGATTCTAGAGGACAAAGGACTACAGGCTCTCATATACTTTTGGTGGGAGTAAAAATCAATGTGTTCACTTTGGAGAGCAATTTGGCAATATCAGCCAACGTTTCCAATGCACACATTCCTGAACCTATTATTAATAGGAAACTATCCTATGTAAATACTATCAAGATATACTCTCCTTTCAGGGTAGCCTTGATAATAATAAAACTCATTTTTATTTTTTTCCTCCCTCTCTCAGTCCCTTCATTTCTTTATTCTTTTCTTTCTTCCTTTCTTTTTTAATTTGATTCAAAATGAAGCAAATTACTTTTCTAAATACATACTTCACAAAGACCAGGTAATAGTCTAAAATGGACATACACCAAACTTATATCTAAAAACATTAAGATTGTACTAATTTTATGATTTAATTTGCAATGAAACTGACAATAGTTATTTAATAGTCAACTTTTAGTATTTTTCTATTATATTATAAATATTACATAAAAACATTTATTTTGCATGATATAACCAGTATAATGTAGGTACAATATCTATCTACTTGCAAAGTTTCTGTAGCTATTTAATTGGCTGCTCAGTTTATAAAGTTATAGGTTTGCTATTACATTTTCTCATAACATTCCATTGTGAGTTCACCAGAGACTGTTTCTTGGGTTTCAATGAATACAACCCTTACAAATGTATTATTGATTTTTTTCTTCCAAACCGTAACACAAAGTGCAATACAGTACCATGACAAATTTATGTTTATTGCCAAACACCCAACTTGATAAACAGGTGTGACTTACTTCATGTACATAGTGACATTATTGCCTATATTTCTATGTCATTGATGTTACCTTTGGATAAATATTCACCACATAATAATGCTATATCAAGTAAATGGAAAATATAACTATGAGATTAAATGAAAAATGGAAGTCCTATTTTTTTAAGTCTTTTGTATATAACCTTCAATTGAGAATGAGTGAATTTGAAACCCTAGAATTACACAGATTTCTTGATGAGATGTAATAATCTGTGAAGTAATCTTGTTCCTGGATTTTATTAGCTGTTTAATAAGTGATAAACGATTAGCTGCATAAGAAGCAATAAGGACTCCGTTTGCAATGGAGAGGAAACACAATGCAATTTATGAAATTAAAGAAAAGCTCAGCATCTGTCTAAGTCAATATTCGTCTACATGTTCACACCAGCAAATAGAGGGCAGTTTATTTATCATTTGATAAAACCTGGGTTGAAGAGCAGCTGTAGGTGCTAAGATCCTTTTTCCCCCTCTATCATTTGGATTGTTCACTGTAAGAATGAAAGCTACCTGCGTCAAGTCTTAGAGTTCAATGCTAATGTATTTTTTAACTATTTTAAGAGCATTACAATTCCTAAGAGGGAAAGAATCAGAGTGAAAGAAGGAAAATAAGAAGAATAATAAATTAAAAAAAAAAGATACAAGGATTGCTAGATCTGCTTCCATGAGATCAGACACCTAAGATCCAAGCTACGAAGCTGTCAGGGAAGCATGGCTTTTGTTTTTCTTTCTCTGTCACCCATCTGCTGTTTCTAAATGCTGAAAGTCAGAGCAGGCATCTGCTGAAATACTGTATCCATTAATCAGGAGAGCGGAGGATGTGCACAAATCACACCGGGGACAATACTTCAGAGCTTCTAATGATGTAGATCAGTGCAAATTAGTGTCCATTCCTTACTCAGATGTGGTATGTTTCCTACTATATGGTGAAGGGTATCTAACCTGCCTTAGTCCATTTTGTGGCATCTCCTGAGGGCCTTCTTGCTGCATCATTCCACTGCTGAAGGTGGAAGACGGAAGGAGTGGGGAGAGGTAGCTGAACTCATCCCTTTTATAACTAACCCATTCTGCAGATAATAGCATTAACCCATTCATAAGGATGGAGCCCTCATGACCTAATCACCTTTCATTAGGCTCCACCTCCCAGCACTGTTACATTGAGGATTAAGTTTTCAACCGATGGTTTTTGGGAAGCGTATTCAAACCATAGTACTACATTTTCAAAGCAATCAAGGGCCATCATTTAAAAGCTCGTATCTCAACTACAAGGAATTGCCAGTTAAACATGGAGAGAGCTCTATGTACATCATAATATCTTACTACCTCAGTAGTTTCCAAAGTTTGTTTTAAATCACTTCATGTATTTTAAAAATAAAGAAAATTAAACAAACATAGTGGTCTTAAATGTGGGGGAAGTCTGAAGCTGAAATACAATTATTAATGACCTAGTAAAGATACATTTCCACTGTACCTCTTTAAAGGTACAATTCAAAGGATCTTCAGATTTCAGGGGTCAGTAGTCTATAATTCCTGGCCAAATCCAGCTCACTGCCTGATTTTGTAAATGTAGTGCTATTGGAACACACTCATACCCACTTGATTACATGGTGTTTACAACTTCTTTCAGGCTACAATGGCAGAGTAGTTTAGACAGAGACCTTAAGGCTACAAAGCCTAAAATGCATAACATTTTTTTTTTCTTTACATAAAAAGTTTGCCAATCCCTGGATTATAACATTAACAATAGAAATTTATCTTATATCTCGATCCCAGTTTCCTCATCTACATTTTATAGAATTATATCTTTGTATGGAATTTTTTAGAAATAATATTTTACTACTTCCTTTGATTTATAAAATTAAAGAAAGACAGAGCAAAGTGGTTCTTATATATGTGTTTTTTTCACAGGCTTCCATGTTTGATGTTTTCTTTTTTTATAAAAAAAAGCTTCTTTGCTTTCTCCAGTGGTCTTTAATAATACTTATTAAAATGAAGAGTACGGCCGGGCGCGGTGGCTCACGTCTGTAATCCTAGCTCTCTGGGAGGCCGAGGAGGGCGGATTGTTTGAGCTCAGGAGTTCGAAACCAGCCTGA
>CAUYSK010068905.1:0-14307 GCA_963575035.1 Avahi laniger | reverse complement strand
AGAAAGAAATTAATTGGATAGCTAAAAATATATAGAAAAAATTAGCCGGGCATGGTGGTGCATGCCTGTAGTCCCAGCTACTCGGGAGGCTGAGACAGGAGGATCACTTGAGCCCAGGAGTGTGAGGTTGCTGTGAGCTAGGCTGACGCCACGGCACTCACTCTAGCCAGGGCAACAAAGTGAGACTCTGTCTCAAAAAAAAAAAAAAAATGAATATGAGTTCCCTAAGACAGCAATGGCTTATTAGACAAAGGACCAGCACGTGCAAAATTACACGGACATGAAAAAAATAATCATAGCTTTTCCATGAAGTCATCTCTGGTACCCTAGAAAACAAAGCATTTTCACGCTCCTAAAAATTTAGGGCCCCTGCACCATAAGAGTTGGTCTACAGGATAATAAAAGTACTTGAAGAAAGAGGCTTCATCCTCCTTCCCCCCGACAAATCACCAATGGAAGCTTATTATAGTACCTTGCTCAATATCAGCAGGAATAAATAAATTAATCACTGTGTTGAATTAAAATTAACTAAGTAATCCCTTATGTGTAGAAGGAGTAAGAGAGCAAATATACTTTAATATACTTTTCAGGAGCTGGGAAGGAGATTACCAAAGGAGGACTAGCTAGACAGTGAAATCCCTGTGACTCCAAAAGTTCAAATGGTAGGGGAAAGGCTCCAAATCCAGGTACCTGGGACTCCCTTGTATAACATAGGCAACAAAAGTGGGTGAGAATGACACAGCACATAAAAAATGTATAATTGAAAATTTTTATTATTTTTAAATAGATTAAATATATAATGTACCAACAAATACTGAGATAATCAAGGATTTGGCATAGTTGATATCATTTCAGGAAGAGAACAGAGAATTTCATAGCTCATCTCTTCTCCTCCTTTCCCTATCTAAGCCTTGAGTTTTAAGAAATCATTTAAACTGACTTCAAAATGCTCTTGCAGACATTATTAAACTCTGTCCATACCAATGAATTCCAATGACATTATTGTTTCCATGGTAACTAATGCACTTCAAATGGGGGAAAAACAGAGAGCAAGACTAAAAACCGGGGGGTCGGGGGCGGGGGGGGCGGGATGGAATAAAGTGGTATAAACAAAGCATAACATCTTTGTATTTATGGAATACTTTCTAATCTCAAACACTTTATCATCACTTAGACTCTGAGTCTCAAAGGGCCAGGGGGATCTTGGAGGTCATCAAATCCACTTTCCACTCACAGCCAAGACCCCCTTACAATGTAGCTGTATCACAGTTGCCCAGCTGTTCACAGAGCTCATTACTGGAAAGTTCTCAGTCATTCACTTGCTAACATTACTGAACAAGAGATGACTGAGACACTCTGTTTTTTAAAATTTTATAGTTTAGAGGGAAAATAATTAAAATAAAAAGGTGAAAACAAGGGCTACAATAAAGACATAGGAAGATGTCTGAAAAGCCAGAGGAAGGAACTATTAATTTTGACTTGGAGGGATTACACAGTTTCCATGACTTTCATGTTCACTCCAAGTCCTGCCAACCCATGACCACATCCTGGACCTTGCCATGACCCAGAACTGCTCCAACTCTGCAAACTTAAATTCTAACATGAACTTTCTGATCCCAAACAGCCCTTTCACTCCCTAACTAATCCCTGAAGTAATCCTATGAGTCTATGAGTTATTAGACTCCCAACTAGCAAAGTCCATGCAGGACCTGCCTCATAGCCATAGTTACCTCAAATGACAGTATCAGCTGAAGTGGTCTGTTAGTACACAAAATGATAACTTAATGAGGGGATGGGGTTAAAAACAGGTCTGGCTCCTGCTCTCTTTAAAACTTTTTCCCCAAGCAATTCATGTTTATGGGTGAGCTACACACATGCCTCCAACCTCAACTTACAGAATGTGAAGTTAAGCATTCACTTATATGCAGATAGAATGGCTATTCTCCTTACCTTGAAGTGGTCTTAACAGACTACTGATCCTCTATTTCTGCCAAAAAGAGCATTATAGATTACTCGTTAACTCAGTGTCATAACTTTTGGTAGATAACCTTCTAACTTTTTGCTGATTTATATTTTAAAATACCACATAATAAGTAACTTACTGAGTTACCTAAGGAGGCATTATTTATATCTAGTTTATCTTGTAGGGCATAATAGGAAATCATATTGCTCAAATCAGGTGCTTTAGAGAGATGGTTTTCTGTCTGAGCAGGCATTTGGTTATCCTTGCTTTAAAAATTTTCCAAGCTAAAATTCACATCATAGAACGCTGGCCCTAAACTTTTTACCCCTACCAGTGAAAATACCCTCAGATCACCTGGAAGGTAAGCATACAGGCACCTTCCTTATCATGTTCCTCAATTTTCATAAGCTCTGGGATGGAGCATGTCAACCTAACCCAGAGCTCCATGGCTTGTCAATTCACAGAGCTCTGCGCTAACTAACTGACAAGGGAGAGGAGGTACTTGTCAAGGAAGATCATCACCTCAGCCCCACTATTGTACTGTTTGATACATTTATGAAAGCTTCACTGAGTCCATTTGTGCTACTATATTATTGGATCTTATCCTGTGTCACGGTCTAATTGAAGAATCAGATAAAACTTATAAATTCTTTCTATACCAAAACAAATACACTTGAGCATACAATTTGGGCAATTTGGGGCAGGGGGAGGTGTGGGGTAGAAAATCACGAGAACCCCTGAAGCTAATCCATGGGTTGAAGTTCAAAAAGCTCTGTTGTATAAATTCTAAAATCTATCCGTGAATTAAGCAAGGCCGCTAGAGCAGCAGTCCTCAACATTTTTGGCACCGAGGACCAGTTTCACGGAAGACAATTTTTCCACGGCCGGGAGGGGGTGGTGGTGGAGGAGGGATGGTATGGGGACCAGCTGTAAATACAGATGAAGCTTTGCTCACCTCCTGCTGTGCAGCCTGGTTCCTAACAGGTCCCGGACAGGGGTCTGCGGGGCGGGGCGGGGGGGGACAGGTTGGGGACCACACAGATGGAAGCATCCTATTGGCCTTACACTGAAATGTTTGTTCTAAATTGTCCTCTGCCACAATTCCACCTGCTTTTGTTGAGGCATACTAGAAGGAAGAACCCTTTATTTCCTGTAAAGAAGGTGGTGAGAGTGTTCATTTATATATACAGTTTCTTCTTTCCAAGATATGCCTCTCCAGTCTCAGCTCCATTTCTCTTGAGCATCCAGCTTTTTTTAACCTTGTGGAAATGGACAGTTTTATAAAGGTACTATGTTTCTTTTCCCTTGGCTGTTAGAAAATTCATGGTACACCTCTAGCATGTGTTAAAGTTCCTTAATGGCATGCAATTTGTTTACCAGCTTCACTTCTGACTTCATCTGATTTTAATTCTTTTGTGTCTATTTTTACTATGTTTTTAATTTGTTTTATTTCACCATATTGTACAGATTATCCTGAAATACCTTCAAGAAGAAGGTGGGCTATAAATGAGTTGAATTGTAGGAAGCAGAAGGAAAAGAAGTAATCTCTTTTTCACTTGTTTCCCTACATGTGATCTATTCAAGTCTATCTATCTATCTATCTATCTATCTATCTATCTATCTCTTGTAATTTTTTTGTCAGTGATAGTTGTAAGCATAAGAGAAGTAGTACTTCTTCAGAAAATTCATACCCGAAGGATGTTTTAGAATTTCTCTTGGTTAACATAATGGGCAGACATATTTGCACCTGTAAGTGTGTTTTTAAAGAAAGTGTTTTAAAGATGAACTAGGATTTTTTTAAAGATTTCTGCACAAGACTAAATTAAAATTTGAATTGTACTTTTCAATGACTTGCTTCTTCAGTTAGAAGAATTTCATATTTTTCAACAGTGAAGCTGTAAATACTTACAGGCACATGGACTTTTCGAAACATCTCAGCACCCCTGTGTGCATCCATCAGTGCGATATCCTGGGGCGTGGAGACAATCACAGCACCTATCAAAAGATAAACAAAATGATGCTATCTTTTAATTCTTTATGGAGAGATTACTTCCAACATTATGTTGCTTACATGCTCAAATAGTCCACTACATTAACTATTTAGGTAATTCACATAAATGTTACATAAATGAATGGGAAAGACAAGGAAATGTCTACTGTGCTTTTGCCTACCTTGGAATCATCACTTCTAAAGTCACAACTGACTGATCAGTGATTCAGGATCATAATGATATCACTCGAACCTTCTTCCCATTCAGACAATTTGCTAGTTAGAGAGATGCACGAGGGCAGACCTTAATTTTAAGAAGTTAATAGTTGGGAGACTGAAAAATCAAAGATTACAACACAATGTGCTAAGCACTGTAACAGAGGTATGTATAGGAGAAATAGGAAGGAATGCTAACTAATTCCATCTGGGAGAGAAGATGGTGAAGTATGATAGATGGGGTGTGAAAGCAAGAGATAAGGCGAGCAAAGAGGAAAACTTTCCAGAAAGGTGATACCTAAGCCAAGTCTTAAAAGTTTATATTCTAAAAAACTCACACTGTGGAAAACAGTTTGGTGGGAGTAAAACTGAAATTCAGATGGAAAATGGTGGTGGCCTGAACTAGGGAAGTACTGAAGTGGATGGAGATGGAGACTTTTCTGGATGTCCATTATTATCCTACAGAAACCAGATGGTACTAGGGTATAGTGTTCTGAGAAAAAGTGCAGGACAATTTCCTTTAAGTGGAAACAACAAAGTCCTGGTTAAGATTGGCAGAGTCTATGAATTTCTGAAATTTTGTGTTTTCCTCCAGATGATAACCTCAAAAGTAATTAACATAAACATATTATAGATCATATGGCTATCACCTTATAACTAAATACACAATGCTGTAATATTGCAAAGCCTCAAATTAAATGGCAGTCTCTGTTACAGCTAATGAAAACAAAGCCAGGATTAACAATAAACAACTAATTACACCAAGTGAAGATCAAATGACACTATAGAGTATTGTCCAAAGGGATATTTTGAAAAAGTCAAAATAGAGAAAAATGGTGGGAAAACCAAAGTTATTGCAAAGTACATGGCAGTACAGGTATGCCAAACCCAAAAGAACTTGTGCAATAGCAGTTAGCTATAAATTCATCTTGCAATCAGCATTTTCATTTGAGCAAAGGCTTCACCTTTCACATTAATGTAATTTGAATTTTATTGATTTTATATATTTTGCTTGTATTTATTTGTTTAATTTTTAATTATTTAACATGAGCTATAAGCTTCAGGAATTTGTGTTTACCTAGTTAAGTACCTTATAATAAAAATAAGTCAATATGGGACATGGGGGTAGGAGATTATTTTTCCTTTATAAGTGTCTTTTCATTACTCAAGTTTGAGATATACTAGCTTTAGAATACAAACAGATTAGGATTCATTCCATAGGTGATTAACTATGTGACTAGACAGTGACTAAACCATAGTTTCTTAATTTACAAAATGGCATAGAAATACCTAGGTCACAGGGCTGAAATAATTAAATAAACTACTGTACACAGATGCTTTATATGATGCCTGGCATTCAATAATGATAGCTGTTGTTAATAATTTCATTATTATATTTATTATAATTATTAATAAAATGCCTTAGAAGTTGCTGGGAAGGTCATTTTCCTATATGCTATCAGGCAGCTCAGCCTACTTTTCAAGTTGTTCCATAGATTGCTACATCCTTCTATTTTGATTTACTCTGTCCAATAAACCAAAAACTAGTTGTCTTTCCTCTCTTTTAAAGACTTATGGAAATCACACCTCCGCAAAAATTATACTCTACACATCCAATATAATTCCATAATTTGCCACCTTCTGGATTTTGTTATCAATCTGTTTCATTGTTTTTCCATTTTCAGTCATTTGGAAGGGATCTAATTCCAGCTCTGGCTCCATTCAGCTGTGTGACTAACCTTGGGCAAATAACTCAGAATCACTCTGGGTCTCAGTTTCCTTAGCTGTAAAACCAGTGCATATACTAGACAGTCTCTAAGGACTCGTCTATTTCTATGACTATATGATTTAGCATTCCCTCTTAATTATAAATAGCTTCCAAAGCCACTTCTGCTCAACCTGACTGCTCCAGTAATCTTATTTAAGTGAAAGCATTGTCCCTCAATCTCAGAGCCACTCTCTTCGTATATTATTATAAGCAGAGAACCTTGTTGGCTATTTCCTCCAAATCTCCTTAATTATGTATATACTAGTATATAGGGGGTTGTCTATTACATTGGCTTTGAAAAGTATTCTTAGCTTTCATATGATATAATGTTATTGGTTTAAATATTTTTTATGTACTATTATTATCACCATTACACAATATAGCTTCAAGGGTGGTTACGATTTTTTTTCATCTTTTTATCAAACAAAATTAATGACGCAAGATCTTGTACCAAATAGGCACTTAACAAAAGATCAATAATTTAAATAACTTTCCTATATTTTCAGAATCATCTATTCTAGATTACTGCAGCATGAACTTTTAGTTGGCAACTCCTTTAACTAGGAGTTAAGAATTCTGGATTCTGGTTTTGTTGACTGTTAAATATAAAATACAACCTTGGATAATTTACTAAATATCAATCTACTTCAATTAACTCCTCAATAAAATGAACTTATTAATATTTCCATTGGCCCTATTTAACTTGAAAAGCTGTCAGATGTTTTTTAGAAAAGGTAGAAGTTTTATAAAAATGTTCAGGGACATTATTTTGATTGCTATAAAATCAATCCTAGAGAGAAGGATTAAAGTGATTTCAAAAGTTTTCGCTGTATTTAACACTAATGCAGTATCACAAATAAGCATTCATGTCATCTGAGCTTCTTTGCAGAGCAGTCTAAATAAGCACCAAACAAATTAATAACAACTTCTGACAAGGACAAGGATCATCTTTCATGTCCCATCAAATGCTCACAGAATATGTAAACATTCCATTGGAACTACCAGCCACATTTGTAGAAGATATTTTGGTTAACATTATTATTATTATTTTGCTGAAATATATGTTCTTAATTAATGACTAAGTCCTTAAAGGCAATCAGCCTTTAAGATACTGTGCTGAAAAAAATTTTCAAGCCCTTCTTGAAGAATGTGAAAACATAATTAATTCACATATAAATCATTACCTCTCAAAATTTAGTTTATTATATAGTAAACCATTTCAGATAGCCCTACGATGACCTTTAGAATTTATGATAAGGAAATAAAGCACAACAAACAAAACCTCTATCTAGTACAATTAAATTTAATCCTTATACAATCAATGCATCATAGTCCAGATTTTTAAATTTTAAAGGAACTATGTCAACTTTTTCTTGTTAATGTATCTCTTAGCTTAAGATATGGTCCCCAAAACCTGATACTACATTTTATCTTTAAGGTTCCTGGGTTTCTACCCAGTAATTTTTATTTTTCTCATGGCTCACGCAACATAAACCAGTATGAACTAGCCTAGAATTTTCTACCTTTATACCATCACTAATGATGTCACTTCAGTTTTGTGAGTTTGTTAGAAAACTTGTGCTCCCTCTACTGACCATAAGGAAATGTCAGCAAAGAGAAAGTTTAGTTTGCAATAAGTAGGCGGTAAAATGCTTATCTCAAGAATTCCATCAAGAATTCTCTATTTTCTAGGGTAAATGTCTAAGTCCAAACACTTAAATAACATTGTTTAAATGCTATTTTAGAACCTGCAATCTTTTTAAAAGGTTTTTTATTAGCTGAGATTTACTATAAAAGGTTGTCTGGCAGATTCTAGCAAATATATAAATATCTTACAAAAATAACTATTTAGAACATTGTCTTAATTGTTAATTCTCTTGAGTATTAAGAGGGAAATCTATTTACAACTGCATATCTGGATTTGGGTCAGAGTTCAGAGTAGTTAAATACTTAAAACTAATTATTCCAGATGTTAGACTGATCATAATTACACCAGTGTGGAACTATTCAACTATACATTCTAGTCTCGAGGGCATAGATTGTATCTAATTCCCATGCTTGATTGAGAACTTCAACATTAGAACCTAATAAACATGTACAAGAAAACATGCTCAGAATTATATTTGGAGAAATAATTCTATACCCTTACAATTCTTGAGCATATCAATGTAAAGACAGCTAAGACTTAAAAAAGCATATTAACTGCTCTTCTTAATGTTCACAGTGTTCTTAATATTTAGTGATGCTGATTCTCCTTGATTTATTTAGAGATATACTTGTATTAATAGCAAAAGAAAATAATTATTCAGCTTCTGATGGTTTAACCTAAACAATGCCAAATATATTTACAATTTTTTGTTAACTGTAAAGTAGATTGGTTTTGGTATTTTTTTTAGCTCTCCCCTGTCATCCTGAACTTCCTGAATTATAATTTGCTGTAAGATCGAGGATGCCTACCAATATTAGTATCGGCTTAAGTAAAACATGATTTAAAAGGTAAATTCACCTCAAATGTATTCACAGACTGTGTTTCAACAAGAAATATAAATAACTCTTGGATGAGACACTGTTTTGGACTCCATGTTCCCTTTCAAAAGAGAATTTACTACAGTCACGAAAGGGATATACTTCATGAATTTAAAGATCAATCATCATCCATTTCCTACAGCAAGAACAAATTTTGCTATAGGAAATTATGTCAATTGCTACCAAAAAGAATTACCAAACACAATAATTAGTGGAAACCATGCTATTTCAAAGTTTCTGGTAAGAGAGAGCATGTGCACTTTGGAACTTTAAGAATTCAAATTCATCAAAGGAATCTGGATATACATATGCTGTTTAGGGACAAAGATTGGCTCTTCAATATAATGGACTCAACAGGTAAATGGGCTTCTAGTAGCTTTATCTTAATGATGCTTACAAAGTTACCAGGACTATCCAAACTGCATTCACCAAGGAACAACTAGGGATAAGCAAGATTTCCACAGATTTTAAAATCTTGTGATGTAACCAGACAGCTCTGTCATGTACATACATTCACATTCTCTCTCTCTCTCTCTCTCTCTCTCTCTTCCTGCCCCCTTACCCCCAACTCCCTCTCTCATTCTCAACTTCCCTTCCCCATTCTGATGCCTCCAGTAAAGTTAAAATAATACTCTCACTTCTTTCCAGTCTTGAATCCATCTTTATGATGATCAGCAAACACCTTGGGGAGCCTACTTGTTGTACACAAACATCTCTACAACTCAGAAAGCTCTTTTGCTCTTTTGTGAGCATCTGTTCCTGTTGAACTCAAAGATTTAATATTTTGCATTTCAAATTCTGTTAGATGCACATATAGCTCAGCTTGCCCATGACTGCAGTGAGCCACTACCAAAGGATATTTGTTTAATAATGGAACACATTCTTTTATATACACATTCTTTCCCTAAAAGAAACTCCAGAGAGGAGAACTGCAAGTCTCTAATTACCCTAACATTATTTAACCAGGTTCATTTCAGGAAACGAGGAATAAAGACTGAGACTTTATATGGAACAGCTTTGATCCATTTCCAAATACTGGCATACTTAAGATGGGAAGACATTCTTTGGACCGATACTTCAGATCTTGATCAAATTTCTAACATCTGTGACCAAATGCAAAAACTTTTTAGATTGCATGACATGTACTTTTTCTGTCTATAAATGCATAATGAATTTTAAAATAGTTTTAAATATGAACCTGACTACCCATTGGTCATTATACTGTTCACTGAACTTCAAGACATCAAGGATGGGTTGGCTTAGACAAGTGATTCTGAAAGCCAACTAAATAAGAATCACCTGGGGAAGGTTTTAAAATCCTGAAACTTTTCATGTCATAGTTCAGAAGCTATTAATTCTCAGGCTATTTTGGAGAACTATTAATTGATAAACTATAACTTCTATCTATATGTTCAGCCAAATTCAAGTGCCCTAAAGAGTTTTCTTCTAAAATTTATACTGAAAATGTTGTTGCTCATTAGCTAATGATACTATATTTAATTTTATAAATTTGATTCCCAATCTAACCAGGACTGAAGTTTCAGACTAAAATACCAGGAATACCCTAAAAGATAAAACCCTGGAATACAGTCTTTAACAGTTGGTTACAATTTGTGTAACAATAAAATAAATTTATTTTTGAAAGAATTTTTATAATTTGGAATAATTCTCTCTACATCATGCAATTCTTGCCAAGGATCCATTAATTATAACTCTGCCCAACATTTGCATGGAGAGACGGTGTACCTGGAAGAAGTCCAAAATTGACTTTCTCCTTTAATGTTCCATTCTGGAAATTGAAAACATAAATGAAATTCAATATCTCTGAATAACAGGACAATCTATGACCTAAGTCTTTCACCTTTAATGTGTAAGAACATTTCTAGCTTTACAGTTTGAGGTCATTATAAATTATAAAACTGTAGGGGAAACATAGCACTAAAATCCAAATTGCTAAATATTTTTCTTTGATTTTTCAATGGTTTTCCAAAAGATTAGTATTACATGCCTTTAAAGAATTACTCCTGTAAATTTGAAAACAATTAAGGAGAGAGAAAATATATAATTTGAAAAAAAAATAAAAGATATTATTTAGTTTACTGAAGTAAAATAACTATGTTCCTTTTGTTTTGAAAAAGTAAATATCAGACAATCAAGGAAACCATTTCAAGTAATAGTCTATGGTCATTCCTTTATTTAGCAATGGCAACAATAAGTTTCTGATCCTCCAGCCCCAACAGGTTTTCACATTACAAAAACTACTGTCCAAATTGGCAAAGAGTACTACCATAAAAGAGATAACTGATTAAGCCAAGTAAATTGCTGATGGAGGGAAAAATGCCAGCGTGGGCATGTATAGTTTTTTCTCAAGAATTTTTGATGAGTGAGTAGGAGTTCAGTCACTATGGAATAGGCCCAATACCTTTCACAAACAATAAACACTTTTCACTTTAAACAATGACTGAAAAGTGGTTTAATTTAAAATTCCTACCCCATCTCATTTAAATGAATCAGGGACAGAAAGGCCTCTCTGGCTTTCCCTTCTATCTATAGGGTTTAGACAGGAAGGGTCCTAGACAGGAAGAAAAGACATCACCTCATTATCAATTGTCTTAGTCCATTTTCTGTTGCTACAATAGAATACATGAGATTAGGTCATTTATAAAGAAAATAAATTTATTTGGCTCATTGTTCTGGAGGCTGGGATGTCCAAGGGCATAGCAGCTGTTTCCGGCAAGAGATTTCATATTGCATCACAACATGGTGCAGAAAAGCAGAAGGGCAAAGCAAGCACGTGTGAAAGAGATCTCAAGAGCAAGCCAAGCTCACTTTTACAACAACCCGCTCTCAAGAGAACTCCCTCCCTCACAAAAGAACTAATTCAGTCCCTTGAGAACTACCTCACTCATGGGATAATGGCATTAATCCACCCATGAGGGCAGAGTCCTCATCACCCCATCGCCTCTTAGAGGCTCCACTTCTTAATCATATTACATTAAGTTTTCAACACATGAACTTTTGGAGGACATATTCAAACCATAGCAATAATACAATAATATAACACCAGACTGTTAGTGTAGCTTTTCTTGAGCTCATGAATATTTAGCATATTAATTAACTGACTACTCTGCTATACATAGTAGCTTCTCCCTCTCCAGAAGATGATAAGTAAAATAGGACCCACACTAGGACTGTCTAGCTCTTTCCTATGCCACTTCTGCCATTCCCTGGAAGAAAAAAGAGAGGACATAGAAGAGAGCATGATGGCACCCCTCTCAGCTGCTCAGTCTTTGTCCCTTCTATTGGAAGAACAATTTCCAAAAGTTTCATTCCTGCATCAATCTTTACATAATAAAGTAAAAGGGAACTTTTTTCCCTCACTCTATCCTATCAAAATAAACTCTTCCATCCATTACTCCTCACTACACAGAATATATTTGCATCACTGCTTATCTACAGCATAAATATTCTATTCATATGCTTAATGACAGCACAATTTTGCCATGTGATAGTATGGATTTTCACTAATTTGACTGTACTACTGGTATCTATATTAGCTTGCAAATTTTTAGAGGGCAGAAATTCTGTTCTCTTGCTTTGTATTTCATCTATTTCAAGCCACAAATTCACAATTATAATGAGGACCATTAAGAGGAGATACTGTGTTATTTCACTTGCTGCACTCTCCCTCTGCTCCCCTCAAGCTCTGCTCAGATCGATTCTCCACCCCACCCTATCCTTATCAGTACCCTAGCAGCTGACCTCTGTAGACTGCATCACCTGAGTTTCCTAGCCATCTGGCTCCCAATAGGGATCTGCCACTAGGAGGAACCAGTGGGAAATGAGATAGTGGGAGGGGAAAGGGACAGGAGTATTGTTATCTACCTCACCTTTACACCTTGCAGTAGTTCTGGCAGTGGCCATAGCTTCCATCAGATAGCCCCTTTCCATGGCTCCAATAGTCTCCAGTTCCACTAATACAGTTTGCTCCCATGCCCCTGCAGGTGGGGAGTAACAACTTCTACTATCACTAGTCCCTGGATACTTCAACATCTCTAGTGGTTCCCTTAATGCTGCCCACGCCTCTGTAACTAGTCCCTTAATTAAACACTGTTTGTTTATTCTTTTTAAGATGTGTCATCTGTTTTCTGCTAGGACCCTGAATGATATAGCACCTTAACATAAATAACATTACTAAAATTCTTTGTTCCTTTGAAAAAGAAAATATGCTTCACATATTTTGTGTGAAGCATAAACTCTTCGTTTAATTCCAAGAGTTAAAATCAATTTAAGACAGTCTTCAGATAGTCATAGAGAGCTCTTCAGTTGAAGCAAAGGAAGAAAGAAAAATATTTTAGGTAACATTTACTAGAATTCAAATACTAGGCCAGGCATGGTGGCTCACATCTGTAATCCTAGCACTCTGGGAGGCCAAGGCGGGTGGATCATTTGAGCTCAGGTGTTCGAGACCAGCCTGAGCAAGAGCAAGATCCAGTCTCTACTAAAAAATAGAAAGAAATTACTTGGACAGCTAAAAATATGTAGAAAAAATTAGCCAGGCATGGTGGTGCATGCCTGTAGTCCCAGTTACTTGGGAGGCTGAGGCAGAAGGACTGCTTGAGCCCAGGAGTTTGAGGTTGCTGTGAGCTAGGCTGACGCCATGGCACTCTAGCCCAGGTAACAGAATGAGACTCTGTCTCAAAAAAAAAAGAATTCAAATATTAGTACATATATTTTCAAATCTTTCATTATAATGCTGTTCAAAGATATAGTAATCCTCTATTATGGAAAAGCAGTTAAGTGCACAGTAATTCCTAAAAGTGCATCAGTATGCATTTAAAAACAAAAAGTCAACTCTGGATTTTACTCAATTCACAGCAGCAACTAATTTACAAGCTAAACAAACAAGAAGCAAAAACCCAGCAGACTCAATCATTAACAACGAAAAGAAGTAAGAAAAATAACGAAACAAAACCAGCACTGACAACTCTGCCTTCTCCATTTGGAAAGTTCAACATGATAAGAGCAAATCCAAAGACTGTAATTGGTTATTTCACATCCTTTATCCTGTCTCCTTTCTCCCCAGCAATTAATACAACTGCGAAGTACGGTTCTAGTCTATCCTTGTAGTATGCAATATAATAATTTGGTAGTCCATATAAACTCAAGTTTAAATCACTAACCACTAACACTGCTGTCAACACATTTATCACTGTTGTTGCTATACAACACTTTTAACACAAATAAGAGGATAATTTTTTCTTCAAAGTTTCTTCTTGCACAGAAATATCTCATTTTATTGCACTTTGCTTTATTGTACCTCACAGATATTGCGATTTCTACGAATTGAAGGTTTGTGGCAACCCTGCATTGAGCAAGTCTACTGGAGTAATTTTCCCAACAGCATGTGCTCACTTTATGTTTCTGTGTCATATTTTGGTAATTCTTGCAATATTTCAAATTTTTTCATTATTATAATATCTGCTGTGGTGATGTGTGATCAGTGATCTTTGATGTTACTATTATAATTGTTGTGGGGTGCCACAGACTTCATCCATGTAAGATACCAAACAATCAATATACGTTGTGTATGTTTTGATTGTTCAACCGACCAGCTATTCCCCCATCTCTCTCTCTCTCTCTCTCTCTCTCTCTGCAGGCCTCCCAATTCTCTGAGGCACAACAATATTAAAATTAGGCCAATTAACAACCATACAATAGCCTCTAAGTGTTCAAGTGAAAAGGAAGAGCTGCACATCTCTCACTTTAAATTAAAAGCTAGAAATAATTAAATTTAGTGTGGAAGCTGAGATATCAAAAGCTGAGATAGGCCAAAGCTAGGCC
>CAUYSK010068904.1:0-19114 GCA_963575035.1 Avahi laniger | reverse complement strand
ACATTTATATTTTACTAATATATTTATAAAATATAAATATGTCTTATATATACTTTAAATATATACTAATATTACATAAAAATATAATATATAATATATATGAGAAAAAGAAGGTTTTTGAATTTTTCCCATTGTGTAAGAAAACAAAGGTTTATTTTAATCTTTTTTCTCATTTAAATTTTTAAAAAGTTGTACATATTTATGAGGTCCATGTGATATTTTGAATATAAGCATACAATGTGTAATGATCAAATCAGGGTAATTGGTATATACATCATCTTAAAACATTTAACATCTCTTTGTGTTAGAACATTCCAATTCAACTCTTCTAATTATTTTGAAATACACAATAAATGATTAACTATAACAGTCCTCTTGTGATACTCAACACTAGATCTTTTTCTTCTATCTAATTGTATTTTCTGGCCTATTAACCAGCCTCTTTTTATTCCTTCCTCTTCAATTCCTTTCTCAGTTTCTGATAACCATCATTCTACTCTCTATCTCCGTAAGATCAATTCTTTTATCTCTCACAAATTAGTGAGAATTTGAGAAATTTGCTTTTCTGTGTCTAGCTTATTTCATTTACTATAGTGTCCTCTAGTTTCCACTCATGTTGTTACAAATGACAGGATTTTATTCTTTTTTACGGCTGAATAATATTCCATTGTGTATATGTACCACATTTTCTTTATCCATATGTCTATGGATGGACACTTAGGTTGATTTCATATCTTACCTATTATGAATAGTGCATTGATAAACATGGGAGTACAGATATCTCTTCAATATACTGATTTCCTTTCTTTTGGATGTATACTTAGCTGTGGGATTGCTGTATCCTATAGTAGTTCTATTTGTAGTTTTTTGAGGAACCTCCATACTGTGCCATAGTGGTTGTACTGATTTACATTCCTACGAGCAATGTGTGAGCATTCCCCTTTCTCCACATCCTTGAAAGTATCCATTATTTTTTCTTTTGGATAAAAGCCATTTTCATTGGTCTGAGATGATATCTCATTATGGTTTTGATTTTCATTTCTCTAATGATTAGTGATGTTGAACATTTGTTCATATACCTGTCTTCTTTTGAAAAATGTTTATTCAGATCTTTTGTTCATTTTAATTAGATTGTTATTGTTATTATTATTTTGCTTTTGACTTCTTTGAGTTCCTTATATATTCTGGTTATTAATCCCTTGTCATTTGACTAGTTTGAAAATATTTTCTCCCATTCTGTACATTGTCTCTTCAATTTGTAAATTATTTCCTTTTTTGCGCAGAAGCTTTTTAGACTGGTGTGACCCCACTTGTCTATTTTTGCTTTGGCCGCCTGTGCTTTTGAGGTCTTACTCAAGAAATCGTTGCCCAGTTCAAAGTCCTAGAGTATTTCCCCAGTGTTTTCTTCTAGTAGTTTCATACTTTCAGGTCTTACATTTAAGTCTTTAATCCATTTTGATTTGATATTTTTATAAGAGATGGGGTATAGTTTCATTCTTCTTCATATGGAGGTCCAGTTTTCCTAGCTCTTTTTATTGAGGAGAGAGTTCTTTTTCCAGTACATGTTCTTGATGCCATTGTCGAAAATAAATGACTATAAATTTGTGTATTTATTTCTATTCTATAAATAATAAATATTATTTATTATTCTCTATTCTTTTCCACTGGTTTATGTGTTGTTTTCATGCCAGTATCATGTATTTTGGTTACTTTAGCTCTGTAACATAATTTCAAATCAAATAATGTAATGCTTCCAGTTTTGTTCTTTTTGCTCAGGATTGCTTTGGCTATTCTAGGTCTTTTATGATTTCATATAAATTTTAGGATTCTTTTTCTATTTCTGTGTAGAATGTCATTGATATTTTGAGAAGGATTGCATTGAATCTGTAGATCTCTTTGAGTAGTACAGTCATTCTAATAATATTGATTCTTCCAATCATAAACATGGGATATCTTTATTTTTTTGTGTGTGTGTCTTATTTTTCTTTCCTAAGTGTTTTATAGTTTTCATTGTAGAGCTCTTTCACTTGTTTGGTTAAGTTTATTCCTAAATATTTTATTTGATTTGTTGCCATTGTAAATGGGATCACTTTCTTGATTTCTTTCTCAGATTGTTCACTGTTGGCATGTAGAAATGCCACCAATATTTGTATGTTGATGAGTTCTAATAGATTTTTGGTGGAATCTTTAACTTTTTCTCAATATAAGATTATAACATCTGCAAACAAGGATAATTTGACTTCTTCCTTTCCATTTTGGGTGATACATAATGTGTTTCTCTTGTATAATTGCTCTGGCTAGGACTTCCAGTATTATGTGGAATAACAGTGGTAAAGTGGTGTCTTGGTCTTGTTCCAGATCTTAGAGGATAGGCTTTTGGTTTTCCCTAACTTGCTTTTAAAATAGAAAAGAATTAATTGTTATTTTTGTAAGGATTAGTACTAGAAATCTTTGGAGACCAGCCAATTTACCCATATTTCTGTCTAGTCCTGCTTTCTCTACAAACTTCTTATGCTTAATTTTGCCTCGTAAGTTCAGCTTGTACATGATTTTGGTTTTCTATGGCTTCTTTTCATTTTATTTAATTTTTTAAGAAAAGAATGAAACAGGATCCATATCTCTTACCATTTACAAAAATTAATTCAAGGTGAATAAAGAACTTAAAGGTAAGGCATGAAACCATAAGAATTTTAGAAGAAAATGTTGGGAAAACTCTTTTAGATATTGGGCTAGGCAGAGAATTTATGAAGAGGACCCCAATGGCAATCACAGCAACAGCGAAGATAAATAAATGTGACTTGATTAAATTAAAAAAGCTTCTGCACAGCTAAGGAAATAATCAGCAAATCAAACAGAGAATCTTCAGAATCGGTGAAAATATTTGCAAGCTATATGTCTGATAAGGGGCTAATAACCAGGATCTACAAAGAATTCAAACAAATCATCAAGGAAAAAATAAAACAACCCCATCAAAAAGTGCACAAAAGACATGAACAGAAGCTTTTCAAAAGAGGATAGACTAATGGCTAACAAACATATGAAAAAAATGCTCAGCATCTCTAATCATCATAGAAATGCAAATCAAAACCCAGTGAGATATCACTTATCTCCAGTTAGAATGGCCTTTATCAAAAAAAAATCCAAAAGCAATAGATGCTAGTGTGTGTGGATGCAGAGAGAAAGGAATGCTTATGCACTGTTGGTGGGACTGAAAATTAGTGTAATATCTATGGAAAACAGTATGGAGATTCCTTAAAGAACTAAAAGTCAAATTACTCTTTGATCCAACAATCCCACCACTGGATATTTACCAAAAGGAAAAGAAGTCATTTTATCAAAAAGACACCTGTGCTTGAATGTTTATTGTAGCCATGAAAAAGGATGACTTAATGCCTTTTGCAACAATTTGGATGGGACTGGAAACTGTTATCCTAAGTGAAGTATCTAAAGAATGGAAAAACAGCACATTGTCTCACTATTAACTTGAATCTACGTGATGACCGGATGAACACACATGTGCACAGGGAGAAATAAAACTCAATGGAAATCAAGCAGGGGGAAGGGGGAGGAGAGGACAGACGAAAACCTACTTAACTGGTACAATGAACACTGTCTGGGCGACAGGCACACTTATAACTGTGACTCAAGCATTATAAAAGTGATCCATGTAACCAAAAGTATTTGTACCCTGTAATATTTTGAAATGAAAAAAAAAAAAAAGTTTCAGACACACATGTATGTAGAGATAATTATGTGAAAAACCCCCATTTATCATCTCCTTGCTTCAACAATTATCTGCTTTACCAGTACTGTTTCACATTTCCCTTTATATTTTAAGTGTGCATATGTGTATGTATTTTCCTGTATTGTTTAAAGCCTACTTCCAGTTATCATATATAACTCAGAGCATTTTTCTTGACATAAGTACCAGGTCTTTATGAACCTTTGGGAATTAACAGTAGTTCCTAGTTCCTTAATATTGTCTAATACCTAGTTCATATTTAAATCACCACCATGTATTAGAGATCTTTTTTTGAATTTTCTGATTATTGCCCTATAGAGTTGTTTTTCTCTCTCCTCTCATTTGTTTCTGTAAGCTGATAGTAGAACTGTAGGCTTGGTATTTAGACAGGAGTTCTTTATGAGTGACTCAGTGTAATCTTTTAGCATTACATCATCAAGATCATAAGTGGTTTTAGCATTATTATAAATGTAAATTATTGTAAATACATTATTATTTACAAATGGTAATGTATTATTTTCAAAGGCTAACTCGATCTTCCTTCTGTATTTGTAGAAATTCCATGAAAAACAAGTGTACTGCATCAACCTTTTGGTCTACTGCATTAAAACATAAGGGAAAGGCAGAACAAATATTTAAGAGAAATGAGTTTGTGCCCTAGCAACTTCAGTAGTGTCTTAATGATATTTGTTTGTTAGTATAATTATTTTATGAGTTTTTGTATACTTGCATTACTATTTATCATAGTCATTATTATTTTTTTCTGCTGTTTAACTTGTCCAGTGAGAGCTCTGTCAATTTTCTTTGTCCTTTTGTCATAACCTCATTAGACTTTTATTACTTTCTTAATTTCTAACACAACAGAATTATATAAGCTCATTTTTTTGCCTCTTAATCTTTTCAACTGGTATAGCAGGCTACTAATATTTTTCAGAGAAATATCACTGATGTATTCTGGTATTTAAAATTTTACTTAAATTATTTGATTTTATATTTACATCCTTTTTCTCTTTTAATATCTTGGTTCATAGCAATATTAACAAAATTATTTACTTTTTCCTACAACATATCTATTGCAATAAATCTAGCTATAAGACTATTCAATAGAGTTTAAGAGTTCTTTGAAGTTATTTGTATCATTATGCTATATTATTCTAGGTATATACAGGAAAAATATTTTACTTCAAAGTAATTTAAGATAATTATTTTCTTACTGTGACTTAAAATCATTGTTATTATATTAGGTATAATGTCCCCTCCACTACACACGCACTGTTTCAGGATTGTTTTTATGGTTTGATTTTTAACATATGTAAAATATTTACCTAGTTCCAAAGTTAAAATGAAACGATAAGGTATAATTCCAGAAAACTTACTTTTATCCCTGTGCTTCTCCTTGTTTTCTCCCTTTAGCTGTAGGTAATCATTTTGATTATGTTTTTGTTATACTTCCATACTGATGCTTAAAAAGCAATTCTGGAAAATTAATTAGAAATTTGGAAACAAAATGTTACATCTTGTTATGCACATAAATAAATACCATAATTAGTGAACAGCTACAAGTAAAAATACAATTAGTTAATTTTAATAAATGACACTTAATGTTCCAAACTCTGAAAGAAGAAAATAATATCTAACTATAGAAGCTCTAAGACAAAACAAAATAAACACACAAAAATTGGTAAGTTAAACATTAAACATTAGCATAGTAAATCTTTAAAATAAATGTAACAAAAAATACATTATAAAAATTAATAGGTATCGTTTGCTAAGTACTTTCTTCCAGGATCTTTTCAAATAATCTTATTTAATACTCACCACTCATAATGTTTATTTTAGTATGTGACTTTATAAGGGAAGAAAATTAGTTTTAGAGATAAATTAGCCTGCTGTTATGAACTGAATGTTTGTCCTGTCCCCCCCATATACTTGTGTTGAAGCCCCAAATCTTAATGTGACTATATTTGGAGATAGTACTTTTATGGAAGTAATTAAGGTTAAATGATATCTTAAGGATGGGATCACTAGGCTTCTCTGGTTTCACATGGTGGGCTGGCTCTTCTTGGTGGTCCAGGTCTATGTGCAAATCTAGTCCCAGTAGGTGTCCTGGCCCCATATAGAGGCCAGGGGCCCTGTAGAGACCTAACCCCTATAGTGGCCTCTTTCTGTAGGAGGAACTGGTTCTCTGAGAACTGGTGTCTCAAGTCTCTTGGGTTTCAGTTAAGCAAGGGGTTTCTTGGGATGATCTGGCTTAGTGAGCTCATCTACATTAATGGGGTCTTTATATCCCACACCAGGGAGGCCTGGCTACCTTGAATGCTCATCTGAGGCTTGATTATAGGCCATAGAATGAAGCTGCTTGGGAGGGCTTTGTTTTTCCATAGGGAGTCTTATCTTCCTGCTGTTGAAGTTCTTTGCAGTTGGCTCTGAAAGTCTGAAAATTAGAAGCCACTTCTCTGAGTCACTTCCAAGAAGAGAAGCCTAAGGGATTGCAAGTCTAGAAATATGCACAGGATCATGACTGGCTCTGATGTCAGCCCTCAGATGAGCCTCCCACCAGACAGGTAGGAGGAAGTGTCTGTTTGCTGAAAAGCCCTTTAGGAAGCCAACTACAGATCTTGGAACTTGTCATCCTCCATAATCACGTGAACCAATTCCTTATAATAAATCCATTTCTATTGGTTCTGTTTCTCTGAAGAGTCATTTGCCTGGAGTTGTACAACTAAAAAGTAAAATGGGAGAGAAACAAACTCTTATTCATCTGGCTCTAAATTTCATGCTGTTTTATATTGTACCTTTTATGAAATATTTATAAAATATTTAAAAACTACAGACAGTAAATACAAACATCAGAAGAATCTGTCACAAATAGTTAAAAAGAAGAAATATGCTCAGGAGAATTAAGATATTATTTTCTCTTTATTGAGACAGTTAAGTGGCACCATATGGAGTCTCAATTACTTGATAAAAATTGGAAATGTATTATTATCTTCCCACTGATAGGTACTTTGTTTCTGGAAATCAATCATAAAGGAAGAATAAAACCACATTTTCCTCTTAAATTTGTTAATTATTGGTTAATTATAAAACATTCTCTCCCAGACCTGATGACTGCTTTCTTGAAGTTGAAATGATTTGCAGTTCAAAAGCTTGAGATCCTATGAGGAAAAAGTAAAATTGGGAAACTCATGGAAAAACATAAACAATAAAAGTGTTTCTTAAAACTTCCTAACACTATAGCAAATATTAAATATATCATAGTTTAGAAATTAAATCCAGCATTTTCCATTTACTGCCCTCTGATTGTATTTATTTAATGCAGGTAGCAGACATACGAAGACGTACTTTTATGCCTGGTCCTTCTGATTGA
The DNA here is from genome assembly GCA_963575035.1 of Avahi laniger. Taxonomy (NCBI): domain Eukaryota; kingdom Metazoa; phylum Chordata; class Mammalia; order Primates; family Indriidae; genus Avahi; species Avahi laniger. Next base: position 12,002 of record CAUYSK010068904.1, on the reverse strand, counting down.
ATTTAAGAAGAAATCCTTGTATTTTATGAACACATCTCCCTCTCTTAGGCCTATGACTCATGCAGAATCATTTAGCAGTTTTATATGCTATGTGCATTTCACATCTTTTCCTGGATTCCGGGTTTCAAATCTTATTTCCTCCAACATATAATTTATTCTAGATATCTTAATCTTTTTTTGGTTCACAAACAACCAAGAATTTAAGAAACTCTTAGCCTTTTGTCCACCAAACTACCATCTTCTGTGGATAGTGAATAGCCCTTGTATGAACTTACATACTGGGGTATGTATATGTTGATGCAATCTTTGTGTTTTAGCTGGACATGGTGTCAGAAAAACCCTTATCCACGTAGTGGTAGACTGAATAGGACAGACTCACATATGGGTCATCCTAAACATGGAATTTCTCTACTGATTCTAATGTATTGCTTGTATCAGCCAGGCTAAGATAGGTTATGTTGGGGGTTAGGGAAGTTGATTTTTTGTTCCTTAAGGACTGTTGCAGGGCAGGCATCCTACTTGTGTGAACTCTTCATTCAAAACTGCTTTGATCTTATTGTGATACCATAAGAATATTTCATAGGTAACAGCTGCAGAGGCAGGCCAGAGGGAAAGGGGATCATACCCTGAGTTTTGAATGTTTTTACATGGAAATGACAAACATTACTTCTGCTCATATTTACTGGCCAGAGTAAGATACTTGCCCATGTCTCACTTCATGAAGTTCAACTCTTACATCTAGTTTTAAGAACCTAGTTGCTCAGGTGGAAAATCTGCCAGCAATCCATGAGAGAGCAAAAAAAAAAAAAAAAAACTTAGTGGTTTGCTTAAACATAAGCTCAGTATGGTTTAACAATGCATATGTGATAAAATAACTTAGGTAATTAGTAGCTACACAAAAGGGAGTTATGAATATTGCACATATATTTTAGAATAAATAACTACTAAGCTTGAAAAATACAATGCAAGCCATTATGCAAATAGTAATAGGTTAAAGTAAACAACAATAAAAAACCCAAAGCGAAAAAAATACAAATGTTTGACTGAGAGATAATCAAACTTTGAGAAGCCTGTTTCTTTTCAAAAACATGAAATAAGAATCTAACTTGAGAAGGACAGTAGATAATTTAGACTGATGAATGAAAGTGATATTAGTCCAAATTAAGGAAGGGCTATCCCACAAAAGGGTAGGCGTCTTAAAAAATAATTTTTCTTTTCCAGTGTGTTTAAAGCAGAGTCAGAGTGACTACATCTCGGGGTGACTACAGAAAAGGTCCTTATATCAGATGATTCAGTAAACCTTGAAAATTTACTTTATCCTGAGAGTTTACTTTATATGTGCTATGAACCTATGTCATCATTTGAAGTCATTTTCGGGACAATATTATTCATATTTTCTACTGCATATTGAGTGAATTATTTCATTTAGCTTAAAATATTTCATTCTGACAGCATCTGGTAGAATAAAATCTTTTCCTTTAACTCGGTTTATGACTGTTAGTATTTATTTAGCCTAAGTTCTCTCTTCCCTCCCTTCATCGCCTTGCAATCCCCTGCCTCCCTGGGCCGTCTGTCATTTCTCTTTTCCAAGGGAAAACACATTTTCATTTTGCAGATATAAAGACTGGGGTATAATAGGACTGTTGAAAGTGAATGAGACATATTTTTTAATAGCTGTTCCTGTGCTAGAGAAAGGACTCGGTTACTCTCTTTCTCCCTATAGATGTTTCTTTCACTTAACTGACTTGATATTGTATATATATTTCATCTCAGCGAAAATTAGAAAGACCAGGAGACAGAGCAGAAACGATACTGCTGCCAATTCATCTTCACTTGCACTTTTTTCATTGAGCCTGTCAGATGCTACTGGAAAAAAAAGAGACAAAGCTCCAGTGTGACAAATAGGCCCCATGATTATTTTCAACAAGTCACAAAAAAAGCAGGCAAAATATCTTAATGTTTTCCTCTTTCCCTTCATCTTTCATTCAACAGAGATTTGCTGTCATTTATAAAGGTCACCGGGCCTGTGACGAGGCAGGCAGAGAAAAAGTTTGGTCCATTCCTCAAGCAGACTTCTGAATAGTGACTGCATTGAAATACCGTGAAATAAGAGCTTGGAACTAGAATGTGTCTGAGTCTTTTAGGGGAATAGATTTTATTAGGCTACCCACAGTCCTCTGTCTACTTGGGGTTATTGTGAGCATCGGATAATATAGTATTTTCATGTGGCAACGATGGGAATGTTAAAAACACCGTTTTTTTCTTCTTTCTCTATAGAAATTGTAGATTAGTTTTGGACATGAAGTCCTAAAGAAAAAAAGTTCATATGGGATACTCTTTGGCATTTAGTATATATACTGATTTATTTAGTAACTTTTTCTCCTCTTGGGAGGCATCTTGAAGTAATAGACTCCTCCAACTGTAAATGAGACTGAAGCTAACATGAATAAAAGATAGACTGAAATGATTATCTATAGCCACTTAGCCATAGCCACTTCAGTCTTCGAAATGGACATCGTACCTGAAGGATTTATACTAATTGAAGGACTTTTAGAGCATGTATTGGATGTAGTGCCTGCAATTTACTCCTGAGATAAGCCGGGACTGTACTTTTCCTAGGAAACTTGTCATGATAAATTCTTACCTGACAGCGTGATGCAGCGGTGACAAGGGGAAACAGCTAACGACAGTTTATCGAATGCCTACTCTGTGAAAGGCACCAAAGGGAATGGAGTCAGAAAACTATTCAAGGAACTTCTAGCCTTCATTATTGTATTAGTCATCATCTTACTTGACGTGGCAGCCTTTGAAACAAGTCCGTACTCCTCCTCCTTGAAAAACTTTCAGTTGCTTCCAGTCCAACTCTTTTTATTCTCCTTACACTTCACTAGCTTCTCTTTCTCAGTCTCTTTTTTCAAACTGGTTTTTCTTCTAAATTTTGGAGCAGGTCTGGCATCTTGCTCTCATTTAACTGTCAGCCTCTACGTGATCTCATGTAGTCTCATTGCTTTAAGTTTCTTCCACATGCTGATGACCTGCAGATTGTCATCTCCAGCCAAGACCTCTGCCTGGAACACCGCTCAGACAGCAACCTGACTAACCCTCCTTCCCACATGGATATATCACAGGATTATCTAAGTAAACATTTTTAAAACAGAATTTATGATTTTCCCCAATATAACAGCCCTTCTTGCAGTCTTTCCAATCTCTTTTAATTGGGACTTTATTGTACTAATTTCTCAAGAAAAAAACCTTAGAAAGCATCTTTGAAACTTCTTTCTTTACCCCCTACTCTAATTCAACCCATTCTAAAATCCTGTAAGCTCTGTGTTTAATATTATATTTAAAATCCAAGGATTTATCTCTCCCTGCCTCCCCAAGTACTGCCCCTGGTTTATGTCTTCATCTGTTCTTGCCTAGTGATCTGCGTGGTCTGGTTCCTCACATTCTTCGGGTCTCAGCCTAGATCTCTCCCCTCCCTTCTCACTACGTGGCATACTGCTTGCTAGTGTTGCTTTTGTACACAAGGCTTGATTAATACTATTTGACCAAATGTGCTTTTTTGTCATTATTGGTAATATAAGTTCCATGAGGGTGGGACATTGTCTCTCTCCTTCACTGCTCTGTTTCCAGCACGCAAAGTTGGCCTCAGTGTTTATTGAAGGTTGTGAGTAAGTGAATGATTTAATGAGGGATTTATGACTATCAACCACTTGCTGCAGCAGACAGAGCCATGGATACTGAAGTCAAAAAAGACAGGACTTTTGATGTGTTCCCTTTATGTAGGTCTGTTTCCCTCTAAATATTCTATGTATGTACAGGAAGAAGCAGAGCATTCTGAGAACAGATGTGAAGAGAACATGAGCTGAGTCAGTGGAGCAGAAAGGACAGAAATATATGAGGATAGTGGACTGACAAACAATTAAGTGTATTAAGGAGGAAAAATTCATGTCAGAAATATAGGTCGGGGCCAAATCATGGATAGCCTTAAAAATGAAGGAATATACATTTCATCATCTCAGCAGGGTGGAGCCTAGGAAAACCTTTAAGTGGAAGACATTATGAAAGTCATATTTTAGGTTGCTTAATCTGGCAGTATCAGAGAGAACGAGTTTGCGTTTAGCAAAACAAGCCAGCAAACTAGGTCATAGTGGGGCTGGAAGTGGAAAGATATTAATCTGTGTGTTGGTAGAGTGAATAAAAATGATGCAATAGGCATGTCCAACTAACAACTGGGTGCTTATCTAATAGGTTTTGTATAACAACTGGGTGTAGGAAATAAAGGAAAGGAAAGAGGTAATGCTTACAGTGAAATTTTAAACTCCTGGAGTTGGCAGAATGGCAGTGCAATTAACAGAAGACAGCAACTGTGCAGGCAGTGGAGCTCGAATGTGAGCTCTAGCTTTCGAAGTGTTCAACCTCGGGTAATTGTAGCAATTAAGAACATCCAGTTGGCAGTTACCAATAAAACTCTGGCCCCCGAGGCAGATTAATAGGCCACAGATTTTCAATAGAAATAATACGTTAAGTATAGAGAATAAGTGAGTTCTCTAAAGGAAGGCTTATAAGAGAACAAAAATTTGGATTGTGAGGTCTAAATTTTGGAGTGCTCAATCAGTGGGGGTAGCTGAACATAAAAATGGAATGAGAGAAAAAAGTGGTAAAGCAGCAGAAATTACAACAGAGAAAATGATTTGTGTAATGACACATAAAGGTTGGAAAGAAGGATTTTCAAGAAGGGATTAATGAACTATAACAGATGGTTAAACATTCAGAAACAATAAATACTTTTTAAAAGTATTTGCATTTGGTGTCTATGAGATCAATGTCAATATTCCATTTTTAAATTTTCAATATTAATTATCATTTAATATATAATATATCATCAGAAAAAATGAATGGGTCTTGACAAATCAAATGCAATTTATGTGATACAATTTGCAAGAGAAATTTGTCATCAAAAAAGGACAGTATTAATTTTAAAGATACTTATCCAAACTTTGGAAATGGAAAAAGCACAGGTGATTTTTTTTTAATTTAATCTTGAGCATTGCTTAACAAGCTCATCTATCAATACAAGGTCACCTGACCCTAGGGAAATGTAAATTTATTTGACTTGATATTTACCATTAATTATACATATTTTCTTATAATGTTCTTTGGCTTAATGCATATTATTGCTATTTTACATCTCTGTAAAATTAGATATATATTTATAAATAACCGATAAAGTATAATTATTTCCTTTATTGTTCAGTAGAAAAGATAACCAGAAAAGTTATGCTTTTTTGTTTTCCCTGTAAGACATTTACCTATTTTGTGTCTAACCTAGCTATTTTATTTCAACTTGCTTTGTTCCCCACTGAATATAAAAATCCAATTTTTCCAGATTTCTATTTGAACTGGATTTGTTTTCCTGTTGAACTCTCATTGACGAGTTACTAATAAATAAAAGTTTGCCACGTTCTCACTATCCATTTGTTTGAGAATTATGTTTTAAAAATTTGAAAATTATACTTGACAGTGGCATGGCTTTTACTTTGATTTCATTTCTTTGTCTTATAAGACGGAAAGATCTTCATACATTGAAATATGAAGGTAAAAAGCCAAGAGACAGCAGGAGGTTCTGTATGGAGCTTGCCTTCCAGTAGCTAGCGAGAACGTGAGGTGTATCCTGTTAGCAGGTGTCAGAAGTAGATGGTCCAATAACAAGCAAGTTCGAAAAAATGCATCCTCTGTTTTAAAGTCAAGAAAAACAGCAATTTAAAGGGGCCCAGAGGAATACAAATGCACTTTTAGGTTTAGAAATAAAAATTAGATCTGGGACTTCCAAAACTTGGTGTTAGCATTGAAATGAAAGAATACAGCCCACTAAACTACTTCTTATTCCCTGTATTCTGGCCTTTTACTCTTCTTTATCAGTCTTTTTTTTTTAAGTTTTTTTTTTAAATTTCAGCATATTATGGGGGTACAGATGTTTAGGTTACGTATGATGCCCTTGCCTTCCCCCTCCCCCCCAAGTCTGAGTTTCAAGCGTGTCCATCCCTTGGATGGTGCGCATTGCACTCTTTGTGTATGCATATACTCGTCCCCTCCTCCCCCCACCGCCCGGCATCCAATAGATGTTATTCTTATATATACACTTACGTGTTGATCAGTCTTTATTTCAGATTGTTTGGACAGAGAACAATCAAGAAGAAAGCAGAAAGATAACAGAGTAAGGTCTTAGAAGAACCCAGAAGAGATAAGATAAAATTTTTAGCGTGAACTTTCTTTTTCTATGTCAAAGAGCTATATTTAGGGAGTTATTCAGTAAGTCACATGCCTGGGCTTTAGTTTCCACTTCTGTTTAATCAGGGCATTGGCATTACTGTAATACTTTTTCACCTATAAATTGATTCAGTTTGTTATTGTAACATGGGAGTAAAACATACATGCTCAATTTTTTTTAATTTAACAAATGTAGGTGTTGTAGCTATTATTTTATACACTGTGATTTAAGAAATATAACATGAGATAAAGGAAGTTCTGAGAATCTCAAAGATCTGTATTGACTGATGAGAGAGTTTATGTATGAACTGCTTTCTTAGCATATTAATAAGTTGTGATCCACTCTATTCAGGCAAAGATCGGAGACTGGAGCACTGTGTATAAAATGTAACAGTGTTTCTCTGTTGAAGGTGCTCTTCTATTATCTAGACTGACAAAAAACTGTGCCAACACGGCAGGCACTCAATACGTATCAGTCGAGTGAACAGTTGCCTAAAGGAACAAATGGGGAAATAAAGTTAGGAGCAAATAATTATCGTGTATCCTATAATCCTAGTTGAGGAAGCATAAAACATATGGGCAAGAAGGAAGCAAGATAATTGTAGATTATAGTAAATACTGTGAAGGAAATAAATAGGTCGATGAGTTACAATAACTGGAAGAGACGTTATCTCCCCAACTCCTACCTCCACCCTTTCCACCACTGCCAATAACACACGCCAGAAACCCAAGCAGATGGGTTCTCATGACTCCTACTCCTCTCGGTTATTGGAGAAGGGCCTCAGAGGGGGCAGCAACAGATACCAGTTCCCAGGCACTTTTAGATGCGGACAAAGGACCCCCTGTAACCCAAGGGCTGCACTCTTCCTCAAAGGAGTGGCACCTGCAGGCCTTTGGAGGTGCGAGTGCGCTGAAGCAAGAAGGAGGTTCATGGAAATGGTAAAGGGATCCTGCCAGTGTCCATCAAAACGGGCAAACTTATCTGAAAGTATCCTTTGTTGGCGGTTATGCTAAGAGAATCCTAGTACCTTTGTGAAATATTTCTGAATAGTTTTAACTGTTAGAGCTATCCTTCGAATTTACCACTAATATAAGATTCCAGAAATTGATCCACATATTTAATCTAATCATGAAATGAAAGTGATAAATTTTTCTCTGCCACATCTTCATTATTGCTATTCTGCAGTGCAAAGCAAAATTGGCCAACGGCTAGAGGTGGCATTTTTAAAGATGTTTTATTTACTAGTTGTAAATATTCTGTGGGGCTTCTTAGAGCTGTGGGTTATAATCAACGTTTCTACTTTACCTTACTATTTTGTTTTTCATTATTAAGTATATAATACTTAACATTTAGATAATGTAGAAAGTAAAATTTATTTTAATTGAATATACTTCAATCTTAAGATGTAAGCTAGCATTTGGTTGTATTTATCTTTTTGAGAGTGAGGGTGTTTTTACTTAAATAAGTATATTTATAATTCAAAGGAAATTATGACTCTGTTGGCCAATGCTGCCTTAAGCAAAGGCTTTCTTCCAAAGGCATTTCTTGAGTTTGGTTACGAGGTTATCTAATGAAGTTTTAAACATCATAAAAAAGTGCTTCGATTTTAATCTTCAATAATATGGTAATGTGAAAGATTTATAAGATCTGGGTAAATTGCTAAAACATCTCTGAGTCTTAGTTTCCACATCCATAAAGTGCAGATAACAGTACCAACTTCATAGGATTATTGTGAATATCAAATATGTAAAGCATATATTACAGTGCTTGAGAACATAGAAAATACTCCAAAATGATAGTTACAATTTATATTATTAGGAGCAGTGTCAGCAGCAGTGGGAACAGGAGTAATAATAATGATAGTAATACTAATGGTAGCAGAAGCAATAGTAGTAGTAATACAAGCAATAATAACTACTAATATAGGAACTTAAAAAGTCTTTAACTGCATATCCCTAAGTGTTCAAACAGTTATCTGTTATTATTTATATTGCAATTTATACGCCCCACATCTTCTGACATACCCTCCCTCTTGAATTCTGCACTCTTATTTTTTCAAAATATCTATCCTGTTCTAACATATTCTATAATTTACCTATTTTTAATGTCGACTGCTTAATTTTTATGACTTCTCTATCCTAAGTCACCTGAGAATGACAGATAGGTCTTTGTTTTGCCAGCCAGTGTACCCCAGCTACCTAACAATGCCTGCTTAGAGCAGGCAATGAAAAACTTAATTCATTGACTGTCAGTGAATGAATGAGAATTGTTTGAGAGCTTTTTGCTGAATTGTGGGTGTATCTTTTTATAGTCCTCTGGGAAATGAAAAAAGTTTTTAAAAAATATTTTAATTTTGACTTTCTTAATTTTGATTTATATTTCAAGTGGCTTAGAGGTGTCTTCAAGAACTTCTCCTCCAAGAGGAAACAGGAGACGTATGTTTTGAGTCTTCCAGATATGAAGATTTTTTTCTGATTTCTCATGGTCAATAGTGGAAAAAAAAATTGAGTCTGAAATTATTGAGTCACCATATTTTTTCCTAAAATCTATAGGCAAATGCCTATAAATGCTCTATCATCATCTGGAATTTAGTTTTGATAAAGCACCCGAGGCTGGTCTTAATTTTCCTCCTTTTAAGTGATCTTATCCTGCCTTTACTTCTACGATTGGAACATATTTAATGAATTTCAGTGAGCACTTTAATGTATCATGTCTGTATTTTACTAATTGTTTTATTTTTTCCCCTCAAATACATCAATAAATCATGGGTTGGATTTGTGTTGTCCCTATACCACACTTATCTATCACCTTTTAAAACATATTATAATCATTCCATCTCTTTTGCATTTTTGTATTCATTCAATGATGACTTTTAACCTTGATCTTTTTGCTTTTTAAGAAAATTTATGTATTAGCATTTTACTATAACTAATTCTCCTTTAAATTCTTATAATTAATTTTGTTTCTCTGTATTTTTTAATTGCCTCTATCTCAACTTTAAAGTCAAGTTGATACTATTTTTTTCTCTTATTTTATAAAGGTTCTGTTTTTTCTTTCCTGTATTCTCCTGAAAATGTCCAATAATTTTCCAAAAAATTCATTTAGGCTTTGTAGTAAATAATATATATATTTAATGTCATAAGTAAATTATATATATGGAATAGAATATATGAATACATATATAATTTATATATATTCTTTTTAAGTTTAAGGCACTTAGATTTATGATATTAGAAAGGTATAGTTTTTGTTTTTTGTTTCTTTTATTTTGTTACTTTTGTTTCAGTTTTGTTTAATAAGCCACTTATAGTTCATTTAGGTTTACTTATCCATTGATGAAGATAGATCTGTCTGGGCAGGTGTCAATAAGCTGACCATATAGATATACTTCGCTTGCTATTTCTTCATTACAAATATTTTACCTACATGCTAGGTAAATGTGCATAGCTATTAATCCCATTCCCAGAGAACAGCAGCATTTAGTTGACCAGGGCTCTGCCATAATGAAAAGGATTTGTTTCTTAATACTACTTCTTAGTTTTTTTGTACTCCAAATACAGGGATGACAGTAAAACTTGTCTCCAGTATGCATTGCCACCAGGGATCTTTCCTGTTTCTGGCAATCCTACTATGCTTTATACATGTGAAGATTAAATCTGCAAGTAGGCAATGACATACAGGGGCCCATTTACTTTTAGAGAAATTGTGTGTGTGCACACATGTGTGTGTGTTTTGGAGAGGTGTTGATGACGATCTCTTACTGAATGTCGATAAAGAAATACCATTATTAGAGATTGGGGATCCGGAAGTGTTACTTAGGCTGCTTCAAACAGTAGCACCAATGAAGTAGATGGAGGAATATTCAATTTTCTGATGGAAAGAAAAACCTCAAATTTATAAAACAGGGTGACTATCAGGCAGCAGGGATAAAGTCTATTTTTTTCTACTATCATATAAACATAACACATGTTCATAAGCAGTTATATTTCTCAATTTGGTTACAATAGTCTATATTTCAGAGAAAATGTTACATGCTACTTGAAACACAGTGACTGTATTTTTAGTGGTGTATTATGGACTGCATTTTTGTGATCTCCCAAAATTCATGTTGAAACTCTACCCCCCAATGTGATAGTATCAGGAGGTGGGGCCTTTGGGTGGTAATCAGGATTAGATGAAGTCAGGAGAGTGGAGCCTTCATTAATGGGATTAGTGCACGTAGAAGACACCAGAGAGCTTGCTTCCTCTCTGTTATACACCATGTGTGTAGATACAATGGGAGGTTTGCTGTCTGCAATCTAAAAAAGGGCCATCACCAGAACTCTACCATGCTGGTACCCTAATCTCAGACTTCCAGCCTCCAGAACTGTGATAAATAGTTTTCTGTTGTTTATAAAACATCTGGTTTATAGTATTTTGTTGTAGCAGCCCAAACTAAAACATGCAGTTGTAGTTTTTTGTATTTTCTTTAGTACATGTTTATTTTAGTAGGAAATTGTGAAGATTGAATCAAGTCAATATTGCCAAATCGATTTTAAACCAGAAGCTACATTTGTTTTTATCTTATAATGTGATTCAAAGATTCATGAAAAACTAGAAAACTATTCAAAGATTAAAATCTGGTTAAAAAAACGACTAGGAAGAAATCATATAAATATTTTAGTGATTTTTTTCTATAAAAAGTACATTGCCTTTTTAAAAATTGTAAATATAAGATACGCTTATTGCAAAAATATAAAAAATAAAGCCATATATATACAATAAAACATTAAAGGCCACTGGCCTTTCTAAAACCATTCTGCCAAAGTAAACTCTGTATATACTTTTTAACTTGCTGACAAAAGCTACAAATTCTATATGTGTAATCTTGTTCCTTAACAACTGCTGAATAGAAAAAAAATAAAAATAAAACAGAAAAAAACAACAAAACCTACCAAGAGAGATTTAAGGAATGGTAACTACAGACATGGAAGAGAATATCTAGAATAGAGGAGAAAATAGGAACGTATAAATCACTGTGAAATAGCATGAACTAGGACTTGGACGGCCATTTTCTATAGTTTAAAGTATTCTAGTTTATTTTTCTCTGTATCTTATGTTTTACTTTCCACTATGTCTTTCCAATTTATTTATTCAGTTGCCAAATAAATACTTGTGAGCATTTTTAATACACCATGCATTATTCTAGATGCTGAAATACAGCATTGGATACTGAAGAGAACCTATGCTCGTGGAACTAAAATTCAAGTTGTGGAGACAGAAAATAAAACAAATCTATGCATAAAAATCTCTCTGTAGTGCTATGAAGAAGTAAAGCAAGGTAAAGGGAGATGATGTTTTCAATGGGGTGGCCAGAGAAAGCCTCTCTGAGGAAGTGATACTAAAATAGAGACCAATGCAGAGATGGAATGAGCTGTCATCATAGATAGACCCCGAGGCTCTAGCATGCCTGCTTGCTTTGAGGAACAGAAAGAGCGAGGTGGAGAGTTACAAGGAAAAGAATAAGAGAAGTAGCAAAGAGCCAAGATTATATAATCTCATAAATGCAGGATTTCGGATGTTAGTATACTGAGGAGTAATTAAAGGACCTTGAGGAAGAAAATTAGATCATCTTAAATCATTGTGACTATTTGGAGAATAGACTACATGGTTGGAAAGTGGGCAAGACTGTCAGGAGGAAGATCAATTAAAGTTAATTTAGGTCAGATGAGTAAAACATCTTTTTAAATAT